>JBAKBP010012439.1:0-67516 GCA_037953745.1 Lithodes maja
CGTGCTAGCAGAGACGGAAGATTTACGTTTGATAGATTTTTTGTTTTGTTTTTTTCCCTCGATATACACACTCTTTCTATTTATCTATCTCTCTAATTCATCTACCTAAATCCCTTATACATGAACATAACTATGTCTTATTTGGACTTTTTGTAATCTTTGAATAATTTCTAATGTGATGGAATTGAAAAATATAATATCCTTCCAGCACATACTGTAGATAAATAATAAATAAGATAGTCAAAAAAATAGTTCAACCCTCCCCTCAGTCTAGACGCGGAGCTTCCGAGACGGAAGATTTACGTTTGATAGATTTTTTGTTTTGTTTTTTTCCCTCGATATACACACTCTTTCTATCTATCTATCTCTCTAATTCATCTACCTAAATCCCTTATACATTAACATAACTATGTCTTATTTGGACTTTTTGTAATCTTTGAATAATTTCTAATGTGATGGAATTGAAAAATATAATATCCTTCCAGCACATAGATAAATAATAAATGAGATAGTTAACAAAATATTTCAACCCTCCCCTCCGTCTATGCGCCGAGCTTCCCAGACGGGAGATTTACGTTTGATAGATTTTTGTTTTTTTTTGTTCCCACGGTATACACAAAATGATGGGGAAATATTATAACATGTTTTTAATTGACATTTGTGTCGTTTTTGCTGATTATGAGTTGGTGGAAAATAAAATCTTTAATTCTATCATATCGGAAATGATTCACAGATTATATAGAGACCAAATAATATACACTTTTAAGTGTGTTCAATAGTTTTGCATTATCAATAGGGTGTAGCACAAGGGATTACCAGGATTTATTTCAGGTACAGTAAAAAAAAGGATGCATAACAGTTAAATGTCACGATCCGGACACCTGTACTCAACACCAAATTTTTCTCAAGGAATTTCCGGATTACATCCGGACTGGACAGTATTTAGCAGCAATGGACATTTAGCAGGAACGGACAGGTGCTTGCACGCATTTGTCCGTTAAATGGAGGGTGGAGTGTACTGTAATTGTGTCATACTTATATAACACTAATACAGTATATAAAATACATTATTCAGCATAGCTACCAATAAATATAAAATCTCAAGTATTCTTTCTACTTGCACGTAATCAATATACAGTACTGTATATTTTGATGGAATTGTGTACAACCTGCCTTATTAATATTATGCATATTTGATTAAATAATAAGAACAAAATGCTATATACAAAACATAATTACCAATCGTAAAGTGTGGAGGGTTGAAATCGATGATAGTGAGACCATATACCAAAGGTGGAGAGTTTTCCCCGGGCCGCACCAACCCATCAGCAGCCAGGGCCTCATACGCCTCCTGTGGTACCAAATACAATAGCGTATATAACTGTACTGTACTGTATACATATACACTATTACAAAAGAAATATACTGTATATATACAGTATAATATATATAAAGAGCATACAGGGTCAAGCGGTATATTCAACACCCAAATAAGTCTTTGAAAGCCAAATAAATATAAAAATTAAACTTATAATATCTGCCTGAGAACATCCATTTGTTCATTTTTACAGACCCCAGCCCCCCTCCCCCATTCCAATGAACTGATGTGAACAACTGGGCGGGTGCCCAACCTTGAAAGGGGTTGAAATAGGGGAGCTATCCCCCCGCCAAAGGCGGCTTTCTAGGGCCTTTCCTAGCTGATGCTGAGAGGATTGGGTTCTAGTCATGTGGTGATGGGCTGGTCTATCAGAGTGAGAGCTGAGCAATCTCTGCCATACCCATAGCTTACTCTGACTGTTCCATTAACTTATATATTTTCTAGATCTCAAGTGACGGCGTCTCTTCTGTGGATTGACTTCCCAATCTACCAAGATTGGAAGCCAAAGCGTCACATTTTTCCCTTGCCCCTCAACTTTCTCTTCATAATTGCTGAGGGGCACAGGGCCCTGGGTGGGGCTTTGGTTTCCCGGGCATTTCCGCACCCTCCTTAGCTCCCCGCCATGGAGTGGCTTCGGTCACCCAGGCTTTATTGTGGTCGGCGGGGAGGGTTCTGTGGGGGCACTCGGTTATGGCCTTGGAATTGCTCGGGGCCTTGGGGCTGTTCGGCCAGGCAGCTTGGGGAAAACAACAACAACAACTGATTTGGCATAATGGGAAACAGGAAAGTGGCTCTACCTGTGAGTGAAGATTTAGTCCAAGGAAAGATAAAGCTGCCCTCTGGTGTCCTGCCTGGGTGGCCATCAAGGCTCGCTGCAACTTCCCTCGCGTCACATGTCCATACCTGGACTTCTCCATCACCTGTAACATTGAAATGCCACAATCAGTATCAGTTGTAAAGACAGTTTCATATTTGGCACAGGAATACCTTGGTCACTGGATGGCCCCTCTCCATGCAGCATTCCTGTCTTCAGTCCCCCACATATATTCAACCATATGATTGATGCCTTGCTTCCAGAGGAAGCACCCCAAAAGGGATGGCCAATGTAGAAACTGCCTCGAAGCTCCCAGACATGCCTCCACTGCCGCACTTTACAGAGCCATTTCCACTAAATTGATCAAGACCATGAGCACTTAAGGAGCAGATCCAGCTTCCCTCGGCGGGATGGCAGTTCCATCACTGTTTTGATATATATATTTTTAAAATTCCTGTGAAGCCCTGGCCGCAAGCATACCGAGCACAGGAGTGTTCTGAAGAAAGGAGCCAGTGGTCTACTGTTACAGAAATTGATTGAACCACCAAAGTGGCAGGCAGTCGGATCGCTGCATCCCTATGGCAAAATAAGAAATTGGAAAAGTCAAGTTATTGTAGAGGGTAGCGCTTGTGGTTTTTTGAAGAAAAAAAAGCAAAAGTGTGTGTATCTTACGATCAAGCTAGATTTGCTCTTTGTGTAACTGAGGCAAAGAAAAAACAGCAAAGGAGACCAATTGGTAAAACAGGATGTCTAGCAATCCTTATATTCCATCAAGTGGTGAAACAGGATGTCTAGGAATCCTTATATCCCACCTAAGGCTCTACCTGGGAGTACTTCCCTCAATAATTGGTGCCTACAACTTCTTCCTTCAATCCCCTAACCCTGATATCTCTCCTCACTGATAAGAGGAATGCCAGGTGAGGATGGGGCTTTATTTATAACAACACTTTACAGCATCCTCAAGTTGAATTGCAAGTGAAGAAGTTGTTAAGTGAAATGTCATAATAGAGGCTCATCCTCACATGGTGTTTTATCTTCTGCATGGGTAATCTGGCCGAGTTGTGAGAAGATAAATATTGGTAACAAAAATTCAGTGACAATTATCAGGAGACGATATTGATAGAATGGATGGTTATGTTAGTTTCATCTTATGTCATTGAATATAAATAGATCAGCAGCAAAGTAGGGACAAATCTTGGCCTACTTTCAATGAACAGCATATACTGACCTTGCCATCTTTATAGTGAGTATCGGTGGCACGGCCAAGTTGCCCGGAGAGAGTGTAGGTGCGAATTAATCTTCCGGACCTCACCTCATTTGTACGCCAACTGCCTCCATTTAGTCCAATTACACACACACCTACAATTAAACAGTTTTGATAACATTATTATAAGGTTTTTATATAGTCACAGTTATTAATTCCGATACACTTTGAAGCCTCAAATTGTTTAACCCTCCAGCCCCGGGGGCTATAGCTCGCGACTGTGCTGCTGTACCGGGGGTTTTGACGATCTTTGGCCTATGTTAACTACTCTGTAAGTCAATGAATATGGCATGTAATGTTGTGAATAAAAAAGAATAATGTTCCACAAACCTTCCTCTGTCGAATGGCGTTGAGTAGAGGTCTCTAGCCCCTCTGGTTGCATAATGGTGAGCGCGGGAAGACGAGTGCTTTTTTTATGCGGTAAATTCTTCCCGCGTTCGAACGCGTCGCCCCGGCCATGGCTACGACGCACCTAGCCGCTCGCCGCGCCAAAGTATTTATCTCCCTTAGACGATTTTAGTGTTTGATATTGAGAATGTGATGTTTATTTGATATTTTCTAGTTATTTTGAGGCCAATTATATAAAATATGTTTATTAGGGTATCACTGTCACTGATATTGCTAATTTTCACTCGATACCGTACATTTTATTAGTAATTGAGGTAGGTTATTGTTGTATTAGGCACTGATTATTCGTTATCACAGGTGTTTATTATACTTTGGCCATCAAATATTAGGTCTTGTGTCACTTTCACTTTGACAAATATGCTTTAGAGAGTGTCACTGTCACTGATAATGCTCATTTTCACTCGATACCGTACATTTTATTAGTAATTGAGGTAGGTTATTGTTGTATTAGGCACTGATTATTCGTTATCACAGGTGTTTATTATACTTTGGCCATCAAATATTAGGTCTTGTGTCACTTTCACTTTGACAAATATGCTTTAGAGAGTGTCACTGTCACTGATAATGCTCATTTTCACTCGATACCGTACATTTTATTAGTAATTGAGGTAGGTTATTGTTGTATTAGGCACTGATTATTCGTTATCACAGGTATTTATTATACTTTGGCCATCAAATATTAGGTCTTGTGTCACTTTCACTTAGTTATATGATTTGTAAACGTTTTATATACAATTTATTGTGTCTTTTTTCACTGATTTATATATTTCTATAGGTTCTAATCATATGAATGTCACTTGGTATATACATATGTGTCACTTTCACATATTATTATGGTGGAATTGTATTTGTATCAATTTTCTCATAATACATGACTTTTGTATTACAATAAATTGGTTTTCTTCCACTTTTTGCCTATATATAATTATAGTGTACATATTGTCATTTTATTTGGCAATTTCAGTATGATTATTAGAACTCCAGCTTGGAGTGGTAATCAAAGAAGCACTCTACAGCACAGAGTGCCACCTTGCACGTCACACACTCCAGGGTTGACTTTTTACCTGGGTTCGGCCTCACCCTGCTGTTGTAGCAGACATGGCACCGCTTCTGCTGTGTTCTTCCTGATTCATTCTGAGGCAGGGAACCAAGCCTGTGCCTAAGCAAGTATTGAGCAGCCTGCAAGCGGTCGATAACGGCGGGCCCAGGATGTGCCACTGCCCTCTGTGACGTAGCATACTTCTCCAGGAGCTCCGTCAACACCTGCTTTTGGAACCTCCGCAGGCTATTGAACTTCAGGGGTGGGTTCTCATTCCGAAGCCTGTATATATTGTATGCATTCAGAACTGACATGTCCACCATATGCAGAAAGAACTTTTTGTACCATCTGCACGAGGTACGCAGGCAGTCAATGAAGCCTATCTGCATGTCGGACTTGTCCACCAGCCTCATGTTGATGTTGTAGTCCAGGACAGCATCGGGCTTGGTCACCCTGGCCTGGGTGCGGCGATCCACCTTGCCAGTCTCCACCATTTCCCCCTTGTGGATGGTGGTCAGGAGGTTGACCTTCCGCTGGTCGTGCCAGTGGATAGCCAGAATGGGCCCCGACTTCTTCTTGAAGACATCACCTTTTTTGGTCTTTGGAGGGAAAGGTGGCATGCCCTTCCTTTTCCCTCGTACTGTGCCTACAGTCCCCGTCTTGCGCTCATGCAGGTACTGTGAGAGAGTGGGGGACGTGTAATAATTGTCCGTGTAGAGGACGTGATTCTTATGGAAGTAGCGGTCCATCATGGCTTGCACCACTGCTCCGCCAAAGCCAATGAGGGGGTCCACAAGCAAGTCCCCTTCCTTCCCACTGTAGACCAGGAAGTCCAGGACATAGCCAGTTTGGCAGTCGCACAGCACAAAGAATTTTATGCCAAAGCGATGTCTTTTTGAGGGGATGTACTGCCGGAAGCTGAGTTTTCCCCGGAACAGCACAAGAGACTCGTCAATGACGACCTTGCGGAAGGGCTTGAAGTAGGAGGTGAAGCGTTCTCGCATCATCTCATACAACGTCCTAATCTTCCACAGCTTGTCTGGGAGGTGGACGTCAAGGTTGGTGACAAGATGGAGCGCTGCGAGGATATCAAGGTACCGGTCGCGAGCCATATATTTCCCGAAGGCAGGGGTGGAAATCAGATCATTGGTGATCCAATAGTCAGGCAACCTATGCTTCTTGACATGAGGCATTAGCATGGTGAGTGCCAGGAACACCATGAATTCTTTATGAGTCACTGGGGTCCACTTCCTCATGTGGCCCTTGGTCACCTTGCCCAAAAAGTGGACCTGGTATTGGTGCTGCTTATTTGTCTCTTTGACAACATAGCCTACCACCTCCTCATCAAAGAAGGCCTCAAATAGTTCGTGTGGTGGAGCATTGGGGCCTGCAGGAAAATTGGGGGTAATGCCTGAACCCTCCAGTACCTCATCAAAAGCTGGCACATCAGGGTTGTATCCATCCCCATCAACTACGTCTTGCCACTGAAAAACGTAGAATGGGTCTTGTCTACGCTGACGAGGAGCTCCAGCTGGTGGCCCAGCACGCCCACGGCCAACTCGGGAGGCGCGCGCCCTAGGGCGGCGAGGGCGTCGGCCAGGGCGGCGGGCAGCACGACGGGCAGCACGACGCCGGGCCAAGCGGGTGGGTCGAGGGTCGTCGATGTCCATATATTCATCGTCAGAGTGGTCATCTTGCCCTGACGCTGGACCTATGTAATCATGGCCAGAGTCTTCAGAGAGGTGCCCTTCATCATCAGTGTCCCCCACATAATCTGGCGGGGAACCAGTGATGCGTGGGCGGCGTGCGGGTGGGCGAGGTGGGGAAGGAGTGGCAGGTGAGGCTGTGTCCCCCCGAGGTCCCGGGCTCCTTGGCCTGCGACGAGTGACAGAAAGCAATGATTCACTTTCACTAGGCCCAGGTATTGGTGATGCGAGCTCAAAGACTTCTTCAGGAAGACATGTTGAAGGCGGGAGAGGTGGGGAGGACCGTGGGGAAAGTTGCGGGGACAGTTGCGGGGACGTATGGCTGGGGCCGGCCGGGGTGGACGCCGCCGCGGGAGCCTCGAACAAAACTCTCTTACTTTTCTTAATTTTCTTCGTATATTTTCTACCTTTCCCCTTTTCGGCAACAGTATGTCTCCTGTCGGGGGACCTAGGAGGCAAATAGGCCGAAAGTGGGGGGTCCTCAACCCTTGGCAATGGTGGGGGTGGTGGGGAAGAATGCGGGGCATCCGGGTCATCTTGGGTGGCGTGGGTAGATAAGGGAGACAATGGCGGTCGAGAAGGGTCACCACGCTGACCCTCACTCACAGCCTCATCCTCACCAAGTATTTTTGCTTGTTCCCTAGCTGCCGCGGCCGCCTTCTCAAGTATTTTTTGCTTATACAAATGTAGCTTGAAAGGCGATTTACCTGGGGAAGGGCTTGGAGTCGTGTCACTTATGCGAAATTTGGTGAGTGACCTTGAACTCTCCCACTCACTTACTCTCTCAAGTTCACTGTCTTTAGGTAAACCAGCTTCCTCAAAAACTGGTACATCACCTACATCACTCTCATCACTGTCAATTTCTCTCGCAAATCCCAGGAATTGCTCTTCTTTCTCACTCTGATGGCCATAATCACTCGACTTATAATTACTGGAGTCGTCACTGACTTCATCATCAACACTATGCTTGGCATCAGCTCGCTCATAAAGTCTCAAAGTCGTCTCAATACCTCCGGGAGATAACACATTTAGGCGATGCCGTCGGGGTAAGGCGCGACGAACAAGCAAAGGCGTCGTAGGAAGCACGATATCGGACACAGCGGAATCACTATTTGGCTTACTGTCCATGATGGCGTCGGGGTAGATACTGTTGTTGTGGCGTCGTTTACGCCGGGTGGCGCCACCTACCGTCCCATGATACCAAAATTTACGCGCGGCCTTCGAAAGCAAGCATGCAAGCAATGGGCGTTCAAGAGGCCATCCGGGTTGCGCGGGCCGAGGTTGTTATGGGCGTTCAAGAGCCCATCCAGGTTGGAGGGGTTAAACACCCATGACGTCACAGCCTGTGAGCTTGCTGTGCGAGGCGTCGGTCCGACGCATGTAAACAACAGCCGGCTGGACCGACGCTCCGCATCTCCGGCCACAAGAAGGAGAGCGTCGCTTGTTCGTGTGTGCCTGTATGTTGTTGTTAAGTATCGAATAGTAGTGTAAAGTGGCTGTTTTGGCCATAAAGTTATCTCCAATGAAATCATCATCACAGCTCAACCAGTTGACTTAGAGAGCTCTACTTAATGCCATTCTACAGGTAAATAACACAGCTACGCTTGGAGATGCGCGGGAATGCGGGAAGCAGTCTGATTAACGAATATACGGTAGCCTAGCCTAGACGTTTTTCGGCCAAAACACCAGAGTTTCGAGGAATATATATATAATACATAACCTGGGCTGGAGGGTTAAGGGAAGATGGGCGTACAGTATATATTTGATCATTTATGTTCCAGCTTGAATACGGACCTTAAGGGAAGATGGGCGTACAGTATATATTTGATCATTTATGTTCCAGCTTGAATACGGACCTTAAGGGAAGATGGGCGTACAGTATATATTTGATCATTTATGTTCCAGCTTGAATACGGACCTTAAGGGAAGATGGGCGTACAGTATATATTTGATCATTTATGGATCTTTTATTATCTTTTAGTTTCCTCCTTAGACCTCAATCAAGCTAAATATAAAAAAAACAATACCCTCCATTAAGATGAATGTGTACATTTTTCGATAGAAAAATGTCCCGACCAAAGGCCGATTCCCCTTAAATTACAGGCTCGCTAGCACTCGCCAGGAAAAAATCGACACGTAAATAACATGAAGTCATAATATTTACAAATAAAAGGGACGAAAGGTTTTAAAATTGCCAAATTAATGGGCCGAACGTCTTAAAATTTGAAAACTAATGAGGCTAAACATGAGGAAGAAGGGGGACCAGAAAAACTACCAATCTCCCCTTAACTCCTCCAGACATATTATGTTCCAGTAAGTCCACGGTGGCAGGCGCCCGGTATCGTTGCCACTGCACCACACAACTGTCAAAACCACACTGGCGGCCGTTAGAATTATCGGAGGAACCTGGGGTTGCCACCAACCGACAGATCTTCATCTAACTTACCGGACTTACTGAGCTTATATGACGCTAGTGCGTCATATGGACTTATTGGAGAGGCATGTAGATAAGTCCATATGACACGATCGCGTCATATGAGTTTTTGGTTATAAGTTCCATATGACGCGATCGCGTCATATATGTCGCAAGGAGTTAATAAAAAGCACCATGTATTGTATCAAATTGGCTACGCAATTGGATCAACAGTTGAAAATGGAACAAGGCATATGGGCAAAGAAACTGATAATTTATCATATTTCTAGGGCAGCTGGAACCATAATTTAGTAGATTATTGCACGCTGGTTCAAAGCAAATACCGCAGTAGAGAATTTAGAATAGTTAGCCTGCATTTAGATTTCGGTGCTGGGTCATATTGTAAAGTAATTCCAACATAAATTAAAAACATTGAGAGTATAGGGTTGTTGTTGTTGTTCCCCAAGCTGCCTGGCCGAACAGCCCCAAGGCCCCAAGCAAGGCCAAGGCCATAACCAAGCGCCCCAACAGAACCCTCCCCGCTGACCACAATAAAGCCTGGGTGACCGAAGCCACTCCATGGCGGGGAGCTGAGGAGGGTGCGGAAACGCCCAGGAAACCAAAGCCCAACCCAGGGCCCTGTGCCCCTCAGCAATTATGAAGAGAAAGTTGAGGGGCAAAGGAAAAATGTGACGCTTTAGCTTCCAATCTAAATAATTTGTACTGTGCGTAAAGAGTATAGGGTAATATATGGTATATTTCTTATTAATAATCACACAATTCATAATCAATAATACAAAGAAGTAGTAATGTTGCATAAAAAGACATTCCACATTTTGAAGGTGGGCAAATGAGCAGATTATTGACCACATTAAAAAAGTGAGACATGTGCTGATAACGAAATTCAAGTAACAACTAGCACCAATACTGTACATGAAAAAACAGCAAAAACATATTTACATTTTCAAACTTATTTATACTAGAGTAATCATCAGTTTTAAATTACAGGTATGCAAGAAATAAAGTGGTACCCCAATAGTGTAGTGCAGTGCATAAGATTAAACCACATACTGGATAGGTTAAGGGGGTACTGCTTGGTTTTTGGTCTACAGTATATATGTACAGTATATATTTTTTAATTTCTTCGCTAGACCTCCATCAAGCTTTAAAAAAACACCCCCTACAGTAGACCCCCTTCAAGTTAAATTTTTACATTTTTCGATAGAAAAATGTCCCGGCCTTCGGCTGATTCCTCTTAAAATTACAGTTACAGGCTCGCTATTGCTCGCCAGACACCTAAAAGAACGAAAGGTCTTGAAATTGACAACGAAATGGGGCGAAAGGTATTAAAATCGGAAACTAATGGAAGGAACGTCTCAAAATCTCAAAACTAATATGCTAAACACGAGGGAAAAGGAGGTCCATACAAAGCGAGTAGTACCCCCTTAATGCAATATCCAATCACCCACAATATATTCTTAAGGCTAGTAAAAATTGTCTGTATTCACTCACATACTCAATATACCTGTATGTCTGTTTTGCGAGTTTTGCATTTTAATTTCATATACCTGTATACACAATCATCAAATAAAGGTAGAGCAAAAATGTATGCACTAATCTATTCCACAATCGTTCAATATTACTTTTATTATTATTAGGGGCTCTCACCATGTTTATCAATACTTACCTCTCACCAGTTTCTTTTCTGAATATTAAAGTTTTCTAATCTAGTTTAGTTCACACAAGATTTACAATATAATTCCAACATGTCTGCTACACTTTAGACTAAACAGCTCTGACAAGGGGATATGAGAATTAAATATTATACGGCATGTTAAGCCACAGAAATAGTATGTTTCAGCCAAATCAACATTCAGGGTCTACTAATTTCTGTGTATCATTAATATGCTGTTCGGTCACTGGACAAAGAATGGATGGACACCCAACTAGCAAGTAAATATTGAGTGAGTACAGTCTCAATAACAGAAACTATGTGACTAAGTTAGGTTAGACTAAATCAAATTGGGTTTGGATAGGTAGGGTACCGGGTAAGTTAAGTTAAGGTGAGATAGGTTAGCTTAGGTTAGGGCAGGGTTGATCAGGGCAGGTTAAGTTAGCTCTTGATGTCAATTCACTCAATTTAAGATTGAGACCTCGCTTACTCAAGGTTCACTAAATTGTATTCGAGTGCCAGAGGTATCAAGCAAACACTTTATCCCTCAAATTGTATTCGAGTGCCAGAGGTATCAAGCAAACACTTTATCCCTCAAATTGTATTCGGTGCCAGAGGTATCAAGCAAACACTTTATCCCTCAAATTGTATAGGCAACATTGGTATCATTGGTGTGGCAGATTATTAGATAAACCTTTAAAATATTTTTTTTACCTAAATTAATGTAACTTCAGTCTAATTTTCCGATATTAATGCAAAAGATTCCAGGAATATTGCCAGAAATTTGTTTGGCCATTGAAAATTGAAAAGCTCCCGTGTGATATCCCAATCAGTGGTCAAAATAATATCCAATGCAGTCAAGTCAGTGTAAAGTACACACATTTTTTAAGCAACTTTCTTTCGTTAATTCTGGTGTGACACACACAAAAAGTTTGTCGAAGTAAACTTTTGTATGAAAATTATAAATCTAATCTTGTTGCTGATACCAATTTAAGAGAGCCAAGGAAATGTTGCCTAAATGAAAGTGCCACTTAATATTTTGCCAGAAAAACCCTTGTATGACTCCGACATAAATGTGACCCTACAAGTCCAATACGAATTGGGTGCATGTGTAACTGGAATATGTCGGTACAAATTAATTCCCTATCTATCTATTGCCTGACGCCGTGATCCCCGAAGGGGTGGCCAAGGGGTGGAAGGGGAAATAATTCCCTATATTTTCAAATAAATGTTCGCTTTCGAAATTACTAAACATTATCAAACCAACAAATTTCTTGAGGTACCGGTAGTTTATAAATACTGTACAGTAGTTAGGATTGTTTTGAATATTCTCAACAGATCACGCACAGGTATTTTACAATTTGGATCACATATATTCTTTCATTAATTTCATTGGAGGTGTTTGGTGTTGTGGTGAAATTAATAAAAAAAAATAGATGTATGGTAACTTCCTGTAAATGTTTCCACTCAACTGGTCATTCTCTTTCCCGACACTAAATGTCTGTCTTCTCTGGCTATTAAGCAAATAATATAATATCTGTCTTTTATGGTTATTAACCTGACAAGCGCGAAATAGACCTAGGGGCTAGGGTAGTTATTTGTGCATTTCTAGCCTTGGATTCTGACAGAATTAGTTATATTTACAATATAGAGCATTATTTGTTTTCGGTATGCTTTTATTTTACATATATGATGTATATATGAACCTTCAAGAGTGCTAAAATAAGTGGTAAAAGCATTTGGGTGGTGAAAAACGAAGATATTGGCCACCCGGTCATAATCTCAGGCGAGAGAGAGCCACAGGCAACCCTCCTCTCTCGCTGTCTGTGAGGTAACTGAGACGAGCGGGGCGGTGTGGGCCGGTGTCTGGGTGTTACATAACGATCTTTTCTGCAACCCACTTGTGCTACATTATCGCGGGAGAGAAAAATAACCGATAAATGATGATAATAAGAGGAAAAATAGGTGATAATTGAGGAGGGGAGGGAGGGGGGAATAAGGAGGGGAGGAGGGTGGGTGAGATTTACATGGATGAGTACTGGAGGGGAATTATCTCACCTAGAGACAAATTCCTTTGTTTTGATAGGCCCTTTTTTTTTTTTGGAAGGTTTTTTTTATGGTCTTGCTTCCGTGAGGCCTATCGCGTTCCCTATAGGAAGCCTTCCGTGAGGCCTATCGCGCTTGCCGGGTTAAGCATATAATAATTTTTTACAAAAACATAAATATACAAATATAATATAATCATGCAAATACTGTATAGTCTACTGTACTAGAACTTACAACCAAGGTCAATCAACAACTTCTACCACCACAATACCCTAGATAATAATACAAACAAGAAAACTATACCTGTAGTGGAAGAATTTAAAATACGATAGTGTACTAAAGATAATCATGCACTCATACACATAATCACTTAATAAAAAGCATGCAACTTCATTTACACTACTGTACAAAGGAACTGTCCACATAATAAAATATAACCCAATACAATCGGGGGTATTAAGTGTTGTCATAGATTCCAGTGGTTTTCGCTCAAGAGGAGTTATTGGTACCTTTATAGTTACTGGGAAAAGCGCTGATCCCTCAGAGTATTAGTCAGTGTCCGAAACTTTGTGAAATATCTGACAACACTTATTAACCTCGACCGTACATACATTATAACAACTTTTCAAGCATAGTGTTTAATGTAAACAAAAGTAAAGATGCTACCGTACACTACTTAGCTTATCCACAAACTACTTAACACAAAGTAACAATAATAAAGAATAAAGTATAGAATAACATGACAAAATCTGGGTTCCAGTTGAAATTGCCAAGAAGATTGTGCAGAAGTTCGAGCATTAATTAAATATACAGTACCAGTAAGCAGAAAAATAAATGCACTAAAAGATATGGCTTAACCCGTTCAGTACCAGGGACGTCCTTTTCATTATATTCTGGTAGCTATTAGACGATTTTATTCAACTTAGGAAGGACCTCTAGCTATAATATGACTTCAAACTATCTCAACTAACCCTTATAACTACCAAAGAAATATCAAAACAACACCCAGCACACGGTATCACACAATTACTATCCTCTCTCCCTCCCTGCCCACCCCGAACCAACTTCCAGAAGCACATCCATACTCATATCACTCGCCGATCCATCCACTCACTCACAGACAACACGCAGCTGCAAGCACGACCTCCCGAAATCCATCCTTCCGAATCCTCCCTTCCTCGCGAGGACAGAGTCCACCTGGCCAGGCTGAGATGCGGACACCATCCAGCTCTCCTGAGCTATCAGAAAAGACTGGATGACTCCGTCGTCGACACCTGACCGGGATGTAACACAGCACCCCATACCATTAAACACATCATAGAAGACTGCATTTCACACAACCACTTACGCCAACAACACTCAATGAGAGCTCTGTGGGAAAGCCCGATCGTGGTCATGGCCTTCCTCAGGGACTCGGGGCTGTTCGGCCAGGCAGCTTAGGGAACAACAACAACAACTACCAAAAATCCTTCCTAAGCTGCATAATATCGTTTAAACATAGCTAGAATAAAATATAACACACGTCGCTGGTACTCAATGGGTTAAATTGGTGAAAGAGACAGATGGGTTTAGATAGAGAAATAGATAGATACTGTAATGATAAAGGCTAAATAAAATAATCCAAGTTTCAATTCATCCAACCTTGAAAGTGAAGAAAGTGTGTGGCTATTAACAACTGATTGAGAAAAAATCTATAGCCTGTGCTCTAATCCTTCATGGGATGGGTGTGAGTGAGTCGAGTTCACATTCATCAATTCTTAACTATGTAAATCAAGTATCTATTTTGCACAGATACAAAGGATATACTGTACTGTATATTACACTGTTAGAGTACTGTGCTGCCCAGTTCCCCTCAAAACAAAGCATCAGCCAATCAAAGTGCAACTCGAGCAACCACCTAGGATAAAAAATTAAGCTTATCATCATGCTAAATCATGCAAAAGTAAGAATATTATTTTAAGCCTATTTTAGAATTTGTCAACTATGGTATGAGAAGATACAGAAGAAAACAATGCAAATCAAGCCATAAACAGGCAAAAGGAAGCAGTGAATGTGAAGTCAGATCAAGCTAGAAAATTGTAACCTAACTCAATATAAAGTTAAAAGCTGAGTAAGACCAACAAATCAAGAGAACTCTATCAGTACAGTATGACGATGCCATTATTATCGTATTTTGGAACAGTGGATAATTTCATTCAGCTTAGAGAGGACTTATTTAAGCTAAGAAGGTAAAAACTATAACCACTAATTTGAATATGATGGATTTTTTTTTTAGCATGGTTTACCTCCCAAACAGCGATTGTATTCAGCCAGGGAAGCACTACTCACAATATAAGAGTAAAAACAAACTATAATTGGTTATGTCGTATTAAAGTAAAATAACAGGGTAAGTCGAAACATATTAACCCTCTCACGTCCTTGACGTTGAGTTAGCTGTGGGCAGAAAACTAATTTTGGAGAGGTAATTATAAGAGTGAGAGAACTCTATTTATTATTGCTAATCTGGCAATCTCTGCGTCATATGGTAGTGAGAGGGTTAAGGGGAGATTTACACTTGAAGGTTTTTTTTCTGGATCCCTTTCTCCCTCATTAGATTTGAGGTACTAAGACGTTTGCCCCTTAGTTTGGCGTTTTTTAAAGCCTTTCGACCCATTTTTTTTTTTCAAGTTTTAAGACCTTTCGTACCATGTAGGTGTCAATTATTTCTTGGCGAGGCGAGCCTGTAATTTAGGAGGAACCGGGATTCGGATGAAAAAAAATTCTACCGAAAAATGTACACATTTATCTCGTAGGGTGGTCTTGGGGGTATTTCTTTATGCTTGATGGAGGTATAAGGGGTAAACTAAAAACTTCCCCTTAAGGTCAAGGAACCAATGTAAGTGAAGTTATACTGTCAGATCAGGCTGTCAATCCGGAGCAATTATGTTTGAAGAGTTGAATGCATATGAGAAGGAATACAAGAGAATTAATATGAAATAGTATTGTTTTGGCCATTTCATCACTTCCAAAGACAAAATTTGAACTATAAACCATGATTTTATTTTTACATATACAGTACAGGTATAATAATAAAGAGTATAATATAATTGGACTCAGCTTTCTTTTGACACCCAGTGTCAGATCAAGATGAAGCAAGCAGTTGTCAAGCATATCAAGCTAAAACCAAGAAGCGTAAACCGGATGTTACACAAACAATTTTAGCTGTGGCTTGGATTGGGGCCTGTATCTGCTACAAATTATACATAACTTAGAAAATATGTGTTATATATATTCTTGATTTAATTTGGCTAAAATGGCTATTCAAGATAAAACAATAAAAACAAAAATTCCACCATGATATACTGTAGTTGAATTTTACCGGAGAAATTACTTCACTGATCGTTTAATTTTGGACTCGCATATTAGTGACTCTTGAAATTCACTGCAAATATACTTGTGTGACTTGGGCCTATGTCTGCTAGATAAACCTAAAGAAAAGTATAGCAACCAAATAAATAAAAAAGCAAGCAGTCAAGCCATATTAAGTTGAAGGAAACAAGAAGTCAAGCAATATACAGTACTGTATAGTAAAACTAAAGCAAATCATATCAAGCTAAACTAAGAAAGATACAACTAAGGCAAACCAAATTGTTAAAAGCCAAGTAAAGCACAACTGAAGCAAGCTAAATATACTTAAAGCCAAGAGAAGCACAACTGAACACCCAGATCAAAGCAGAAGGATACCAAGACGAAATAACTAAACTAAAGACAAGACCGGGATGACCAGAACTTACCCGAGCCACCGGAAAACGACACGTAACCTAGGAGTGGGCAGGGTGGTGGTGGTAGTGGTGGTGGTGGTACGGTAGTTGGTGGTGGAAGGGTGGCAGAGGGGGTTGGCAGGGGGAAAAAGTTGGTAATAGCGTTGGTAGCGGGTGAATTGGCAAGGGTTGGCACAGAAGGGAAAAAATTTGAAAAGCGTTGGCAAGGGGTTAGTTGAGTTGGTTGGCAGAATTAGGGAGTAAGTGAGATGGTGGAAAGGTGACCGAACGAAGAGTAGAAGGGGTCACCATAGTACAGGTAGTTGGCAGAAAGAGGAATGAATTGGAAGGGGTTAGATGGGATGGCAGAGGAATGAGTTGGCAGTGGTTTCGATTCAATGGCAGGAGAGAAGATTTGTCAGTGCGCATTGGTGGAAGAGTTGGCAGAAGAGGTTAAGTGTCGGCAGAGAGGGTTAGAGTTGGCAATGGATGGGAAAAAATTAGCAGAGGTCGAATCAATTTTGACATGGATTAGTTGAGCGATGGCAAAGAGATGATGATATAGCAGGAATAGTCCAGACAGTTGGCAGGAGGCAGAAATAAAGTTTAAAAGGGGCGGTGTTCCCAACAATTATTAAACATTGATTTAATTTACACAGATGCACCACAGTTCACAATATTAAATGAATACGGACCAATGGGCACAAGATGGACAAATTTAGACGGTAAAAGAGCATTCATGTATCAAAAGGCACAGGGAGGTCAACCAGGCAAAAATGGAATACGCAGAGAAGAAATATTGGACAGATACAGGAAGAGGAGAGAAATATAGATTGTGGAAGAACATGATGTGGGAGAAAGAGAAGGAAACGGGGGAGATTGAGAAAGATGTGAGGAAGGAGATGGTAGAGTTGTAGAGAAAGAAAGACAGAAAAAAAGACAAAGTTAACAAATAAAGATAGCCAACATGATAAAGGAGAGAAATGTGGGTGAAGAAGAGAAAGATTGATAGAGTGAAGATGTAAGGGAAAAAATGTACAGTAGAAGAAAGAGAAAGATGTTTAACATAGATGTGGGAGAAAAAGATGTAGGAGATGAAAGATAATGTAAGAAAGAAGAAGAAAAAAAGAAGAGAGGAAAAAATATATGGGAGAAAGGAACACATAAAAGATACGATTTGAACATTGGAATGAGGGAAAGAAATAGGAAGGCGGTGAAACAGAGAAAAAAGGAAGGGGGGGTCGGAGGGTGGACAAACAATTACAAAGACAAAGGTGCAAGGGGAAGACAAATATGTGGGGAAAACGGGTGGTTTGAAACGATAGGATAAAAGTGGAATAAAGAGAAGGGGAAGAAGTAGGAGGATGGAAGGGGGTGTGGATGACAAAAGGACAGGGGAAAAAAAGAATGAAAACAAACATAGAAAACAAACATAAAAAACACAACACAATAACAACGGATTCTAAACATCATTCAGTACACTGCTTAAGATGACTCACTATACCTTAAATCTCCTTATAGCTAGTAATAAATTAAATCTATTCATATACTGTACTGTACTTAAGGGCCAGGTAGTTGCTTTTTTGGGGACCCCTTCTCCCTCATGCTTAGCCCCATTAGTTTTGAGATTTTAAGACTTTCAGCCCATTAGTTTGGCGATTTTAACACCTTTCGCCCCATTTCGTTGTCAATTTTAAGACCTTAAGTGCAATTTAGGTGTCGATTTTTCCCTGGCGAGAGAAAGCGAGCCTGTAATTTTAGGAGGAACCGGACCTACAGAAAAATGTAAACATTTATCTTGAAGGGGGTCCAAGGGGTGTTTTTCTAAGCTTGATGGGAGGTCTAGCGAGGAAATTAAAAACAAAATGAATAAATGAATGAATAGACTAAAAAAACAGCCACTAGCCCCTTAATGATCTATACAACAAAGTAAGTAATGTACATTATCTACATTAATTCAATAAACCATTTTGCAATGGATCATCTTTGCAGTTCTCAAGATCACAATATGAACTTAACATTCTGACAACTGCATGCATAAACTTCAGTACAATTAACCTACTAAATATAAATAATCTTAAACCATAGCATTATGATAGGCCTACTGAAACAATGATATTCATACCTAAATTATAATGTATGTACTATCATACAAAAAAGTATCCTTACTAAAATGACACGCACCATTTAGACTCAATGGACGAAGTAATATGGAAACTATTGTTTGAGCTCGAATCGTACCCCACTTTATGAAACTCAACGTTCACGAGAGTAAGGATACTTGTTTGTATGATAGTACAATCATATAGTATCAGAATAGAAGTAGCTACAGTCTTGTACCATATCTACTATACCACTACAATTACTATACTGTATATGCATAAGAAATAGACAAAAACTACGGTACTAATAGAGTAGGCCTATACACAGCACAACTGAAAAGCCAATGTATCCCTATGTTACTTAAAAGATTTCTTGAAATATTACGCTCTACTGTACAGTATACAAGTTTACTAGCCTACTATATGTTGTTGCTATTAACAACCAAAGTCTCAGAAGTCTCACTTATAATAAATCGTAGGCTTGTGCAACATTCTTTAACTGTCTTCGTGGTGCAATGCATAAGTGTGTTGATTTTCGGTGTGAGCGTCCTGGGTTCGAATCCCCGGACTGCCACATGTGTTTGTTAATTTCATTAATCGAGTTTAGGAGTAAAGTTGGTTAGTGGAGAGAACATAATAATTATTATTGTATTTACTTGATTTCAATTATGTACAGGTACTAAAATTTGGCTCTAAACAACATTCAAATAGGAGGAGGGGGGTTTACGGTACAGTACTCCAAATTAGAAATCTGTGGGATCATCGCAGGCTTCTTGTGGGCTGCGGGGTTTTTAGTGAAGTACTCCGGGGCGTGCAGTAAGTGCCACAAATTATACTGTGAAGGATACACTAGCTTCTCAATACAGCAGACAGTGGCAGGAAAGATAATGACTACAGGTGTTAATTATGACAGCATTTTGCATCTTAAATAGCTACATTAACTCTACAACCGCAAAACTGGAGTAGCTACGCAGGACAGAGATAATTTCATCCTCATATACAACGAACGCCATACATCTCCACAACCTACAAAAGTAAATAAACTACAGTTGCCACTCCATCATTATTGCCACCTGTCTTGTATATATCACCGGTACACAATCATTCACAGCACTACTTGGGTAATTTCCAGTATATCTTATCAGGGGTTCCATGTCATTTCAACCAGTAGACCATTTCAACCAGTAGCTCTCAACCAGTGCCAAATTAACCCAGACCAACCAAACCAGTGCCAAAATATAGTACTAACCTAACCTAACCGTATTGGTTGATTTGGTACTGGTTGAGAACTACTGGTTAAAATGGTCTACTGGTTGAGTTGGCCGGTCACCCTTATCAGGGTGTCAAACGAAAGCCGAGTTAATTATGTTTAGTCTTTATTACTGTACAGTACGCGAATACTAGTGAACTTGTAATTGGCCGGGACATTTTTCTATCAAAAAATTTACAAATATATCTTGAAGGGGGTACTGTTTTAAGACGTTTATCCCCATCCAGGTGTCGATTCTTTCCTGGCGAGCAGTAGCAAGCCAGCATATCTTTTTTACAAAATTTTACAGCAGGCTAAATTTGTACATGTCTCTGGCGAAGCCGGATTTCTCCATACAATGCTGGCTTGCCATCGCTCGCCAGGAAGAAATGAACACCTGGATGGGGATAAACGTCTTAAAACAGTAGGCCGAGTGGGGCCAAATGGATACAAGCCACAGAAAGTGAGAAAATGAGATAAAAAAAGCAGGTGACCCCCCTGTGTAATAAAAAAAAAAAAAAAAAGGGATCTCAGAGTTACTATCTCGCCTATCTATCTTGACAGAGCAGAAAATAATCCACAATTCTGATAACCTATGTGGTGCTTCAAAGCATGAGTAGCAGAACTCTCCCTATTAACGTGCTCATCACCTCTGAATGCAAATTATAATAAAATATAATGAGGTTATATAAAACTAAACAGAACCAACTAACACAAACAGTACCGTAACCAATTAAGGGGAGGCAGTTGGTTTTTCGAGTCCTCCTCCTCCCTCATGTTTATCCCTATTAGTTTTGAGATTTAAAGACGTTCGCTCCATTAGTTTGGCATTTTTCAGACCTTTTGTCTCATTTCTTTGCCAATATTAACCCTCACAGACCGGTTACGCATTCTATAAGATATCCCCGAAACCCGGGAGATCTGGCCGAAAAAAGTCTTTAATAGGCTACCCGTGTCTTTGTTATTTTAACTGCTACCGAATTCCCATGCATCTCTAAACGTAGATGTGTTTTGTACCTGTAGACTGGCATTGAGTAGAGCTCTCCAAGTCAACTGGTTCAGTTGTGATGACGATTTCCGTGGAGAGAGTTTCGAGGCGATTATTAACAATATGAGACACTTTTCAACACTAACTCTTGTCTAGCAGACAACACAATAACAAACTCCGATTCTTCTTCTTGTTTTTGGAGGTGCGCGGCGTCGCTCCGGCTGTGTTTACATGCGTCGCACACGGCTTTCAAAACAAGCTTAATAGGCTTTCAAGCTTACGGTGCTCAAGAGCCTATCCGTGTTTCGGGCCCTAGTTTGTTATGGGTGCCTCAGAGCCCAACCGGGTACCGAGGGTTAAGACCTTTCGTGCCATTTATGTGTCAATTTTTTTTCCTGGTAAGCGATAGTGAGCCTGAATTTTAAGAAGTATCGGCCTTCGGCCGCGAAACTTTTCTACCGAAAAATGTAAAAATATATATCGAAGGGGGGTCTTGTTTTTTTTTTAAGCTTGATAGAGGTTTAGAGAGCAAACTAAACCCCTTCCTTAAACCATTGAGCCGAACCAGTAAATTAAGCTGCACAATACCGTCTGAGCTCCCTTAACCTCTGAAGTGCTGACGTATTTGAGGTTTTTCGTCACTAAAATATTCATTGTACCATTAATAGCATTAATAATTATCCATATGCACCTATTATGGGTTGATTATAAAGGTATTAACCTGAAACAACAATAAAACGAGTGAAAACAGCGTTTGGATGGTCAAAATCGGAGATATAGCCCGCGAGTTGTATAATGTATGGGTGAGGCAAGCTACCTTCCCGCCAATTTTCCCCAAGGCCACTGCGACACAGTCGATCGATACTCTCTCTCTCTCTCTTGCACTCGATGGCCATCAGTGATGACAACACCCTGCTTGCAACTCGCTAATGTTAGCACGAAAATATACCTCAGAATAAGGGAATACTGTAATAGGGAAAATAGGTGATAACTGAGGAATAGGAGGAAAGTGGGGAAGGAAGGGAGGTAGAGGACTGAGATTTTGCATGGCCCAGGGGCCAAACAAAAATAAAAAAATAAAAATAAAAAAAATATTTGTTTTTCGATGTAAAAAGTTGATTTTTAGTTTTACTTACTCCAGAGAGTCTTCCCGCAGCTCCCGGGTTAATAGCAACAGAGGTCAACTACTACTGTAAACACATGCTACATTACTACTACTGTACTACTAGGCCACACTATTAACACTTTACATTACTACTACTGTACTACTAGGCCACACTATTAACACGTTACATTACTACTACTACTACTAGGCCACACTATTAACACAACTCACACATGCTACAAACAGAAAGAAAAGGAAAACAAGGATACTATCTTTCATTACTGTACACTTACATTTACTTAGATTTCAAGAAGGCATTTGATAAGGTGCCTCATAAGAGATTGTTGTGGAAGCTCAGGACTGTGGGGCGGGTTGAGGGAGTATTATTAAAGTGGATGGAAAACTATTTAATTGGGAGGGAAATGCGAACAGTAATAAAAGGAAAGTTCTCCTCGTGGAAAAGGGTAAAAAGCGGAGTGCCTCAAGGATCGGTGTTGGCCCCAATCATGTTTTTGGTTTTCATCAACGACCTTCAAATGGGAATAGGCTCATATATATCTATGTTTGCTGATGGTGCAAAATTAATGAAGCATATTACAAGTAGGAGTAGTTGTGAAGAATTACAGAGAGACCTAGATAAGTTATATGAGTGGAGTCAAACTTGGAAAATGGAATTCAACACGAGTAAGTGTCAGGTTCTTGAGATGGGAAAAAGTAAATATAGACCTTCTTGGGGATATAAAATAGGAGATGAAATAATTAGTAAAGCTGTGAAAGCAAAAGACCTAGGGGTAGTTGTGGCAGACAGCTTGTCACCTGAACAGCATATAAATAAAATAACTGGTGAAACCTATGCAGTGTTGACTAACATGAGAATAGCTCTGAATTATTTAGATGAAGCGATGTTAGCAAAAATAATAGGGACAATAATACGACCAAGACTGGAGTATGCAGCAGTGGTGTGGTCTCCACACCTTATAAAACATAATAAAAAACTGGAAAGCGTTCAGAGAGTTGCCACTAAGATGATAGCTGGCCTTAGAGACCTGCCTTATGAGGAGAGATTGGAGAGGCTAAAGCTGCCAACGCTGAGGGAGAGGAGAGAGAGAGGTGACATGATCATGATGTTTAAGTGTGTGAAAGGTTTTGAGAAGATCGACAAGGGAGATTTTGTGGTGAGGGACGAGGGAAGAACCAGGGGTCATGATTGTAAGTTGAGGAAAGTTATATGTAAGTCTGATGTAAGAAAGTTCAGCTTCCCGTATAGAAGCATTGAGTGTTGGAATAAGTTGGATGGGGAGGTGGTGGGAGCAAGAAATATCCAAACTTTTAAAGCAAAATTGGATAAATGTAGAGAGAGAGACAGGACAACACGAGCTTAGGCTCAAATCCTGTATACTACAATTAGGTGAGTACAATTATGTGAGTACTGTACTACTGTACTATCAAAATGGATTAATTTCATAATTTTGATGTTGACCCTTTGATATTGTTTTTGGAAACCGATTAACTTGCTCATGTAGTAATGTACACCCTATGTGGTGGATTGTGTTCTTTTATTTATAAAGAATTATTATTTTGCTTAACCCCTTCTTTACCAAGACGTCATTTTAGTTTCATTCTAGCTATATTTAGACGATTTTGTGCAGTTTAAGAAGAATTTGTGGTAGTATAAAGGGTTAAAAGCGATAGTTCGAAGCTTCTTAATGGCTGGTTACCCTTTTTAAACTTAAGAAAATTGTCTAATAGTTGCCAGAATAGAAAGGAAAGGATGTAGCCGGTACAGAAGGGGTTAACCCTATTAGGTGCAGGGCGGGTCAATTTCGATCCTCCCTGTTTAACTCCATTAGCTTGGAGATTTTAAGAAGTTTCACCTTATTAGTTTGGCGATTATAAGATACTTCAACCCAATAAGGTGTCCATTTTTCCTGGGCGAGGGATAGCGAGCCTGCAATTTTGGAGAAAACGGCCTTTGGCCGGGACATTTTTCTACCGAAAAATGTACATATTTAGCTTGAAGGGGTACTGGGGTCGTTTTTTAGTTTGAAGGGGGTCTGGAGAGGCATGTTTCTAAGTCTTGGGAGTAAACTAAAAACACATTGTTCGAAAATGGCTAAAACAATTAACACACTCAATAAAAATACAACAAAATACCATAATAACCCCCAAGACGTTGCACCAGATAGTGTTAAGCGTTGTTTCCACAAAGTGATTATGATAAGTTGGTTTGTCTTTTGACGGTGTTTGTCCAAGTTTTGGTTTGTTTATTTTGCAAGTTTTACATTTAATTTTATACAGTAGCCTATACTTCCAAAGACCGTAATAATATAGAGTACAGTACTGTAGCCTACAGTGTACTGTATATAAGTTTGAATAATGAACTACTGGTATTGTACTGTATATGATAATCATTAACCCTCCAGCCCCGGCTACGCATTTACATAAATATTCCCCGAAATCCGGGGGTTTTGGCCGAAAAACATCTACACCTAGGCTACCGTATCTTTGTTATTCTGACTGTTTCCGCATTCCCGCTCATCCCCAAGCGTAGATGTGTTTCGTACCTGTGGAATGGCATTAAGTAGAGCTCTCTAAGTCAACGGGTTCAGTTGTGATGATGATTTCATTGGAGATAACTTTATGGCAAAAACAGCCACTTTACACTACTTTTCGATACTTAACAATAACATACAGGCACACACGAACAAGCGACACACTCCATCTTGTGGCCGGAGATGCGGGGCGTCGGTCCAGCCGGCTGTTGTTTACATGCGTCGGACGTACGCCTCGCACACCAAGCTTACAGGCTTTAAGCACATGGGTGTTTAAGAGCTCTTCCGGGTCTGATGGGTTAAAGGGAGCCCACCTCGCTTTTTTTCTCTTTCTCTCCCTCTCTCTTTGGCTTGTATCCATTCGGCCCCATTCAGCATACTGTTTTAAAACGTTTACCCCCATCCAGGTGTCAATATTTTCCTGGCGAGCGGTAGCGAGCCAGCATATATATTTTTGTTTTGACAGCAAGCTAAGTTTGTACATTTTTCGATAGAAAAATTTCTCCGACGAAGCCGGATTTCGCCATACAATACTGGCTCGCTATCGCTCGCCAGGAAGAAATAGAAACCTGGATGGGGATAAAAGTCTTAAAACGGTTGGCCGAATGGGGCCAAATGTATACAAGCCAGGAAAAGAGAAAAAAGGAGAGCTTAATAAAAAAAAGTGGTGACCCACCTTAATCGTATCTTATGGCTAGTTGAAATGTGAGGTAAGTTGGCAAGCCACCTTGGCAGTAAAAACTATAATAGTTGCTATAGATGTCTAACACTAAATTAAGCATACTTTTAAAATCAACGGATGCATGGTATTAAAATGTAAAACTTGCAAACTAAACAAACCAAAATTGGGACAAGGACAATATAAAGTCAAATTAAATTATCAAAATCGCTATGTGGAAACAACGCTTACTAAAATGAAAACTATTAAATAAAAGAACACAATCCACCACATAGGGTGTACATTACTACATGAGCAAGTTAATCTGTTTCCCAAGCAAACTAAACGCACATATAACAACGCACGATCGTCACGTTATAGGAAGTAGTCAAGTTTGGGAAGTCCGGGACGTTCTGGCAAATTTTACTAAACTCTGCATGAATAAAGAAACTAAATGTTAAATGTCAAAATATTATTTAAAATCAAATTTGCAACATGACAAGACATTAACAATAGTACAAAATACAAATATTGATAAGATATCTATACTATTACAAAATAATATATAAAATACAGTACAGCACTCACTAACGATAGTGCTATCGGGTAGGTACCTGTAAGCATAGCATGCCTCAAGTGACCCCTATCAATAACTACCCTACAAATAACCTACATTTATAGCACAAATAAACTAAGGAAATCGCAAAAGTAAGCAATTGATACTATCGACAATGAATACATATAATATAAAGACAAATAATTGCAAAATATGAAGTAACAACAGATTTAAACAAAGAGTACTCTTTTAACAAGAACAATAAATTTAAAAAATCATCAATATTAATATTAATAATAGAAAAAGAAAAAGAAAAAGATAAACAATAAATACAGACAAAAAACAATAAATACAGACAAAAAGTAAGCAGAGGTTATACAAGAAACTTCAAGTTAAAAATGCTTGATTAAAATTATTGATGTCAAATAGACAGAGGGGGAGAGGTAGACCGAATATGAGGTGGAAGGATGGAGTGAGGAACTACATGAATGAAGGCGGTGCTGGTTGGGGGGAGGGGCGTCGACTGACTGGGGACAGAGGTGCATGGGGGCGGTTCGTTCGTGGCCACCCCTTCGGGGATCACGGCGTCAGGCAATAGATAGATAGATAGATGTCAAATTTTAGAATACAGTCACAATAATTGACCCTAAAAAGATTAAATTTATGGAACAATTTACTTGCCTCAAAACCTCTGTCCACTAAGAGTCTGTATAGTAACCTAGCTCTAGCCCAAAAGTCATCTACTTTAGTGCAGATTTTACAAAATCTTATTAATTGGGAATAAAAACAATTATAAGTTATTTTACTATCGATATTACTACTAGGGAAAGGAAAGTTTATTACGTTAAAATTAAAATCATCAACTTTGTGATATACTTTAAGTATGCACTGTTCATTAACAATCTCTATATTTATATCAAGAAAATTGTCAACTTTATAATTTACGTTACATTGTGTGAGGGGAATAGAATTAGGGTAAATAAGTTTAGCAACTTGATTAAAATTTAACAAATTGCAAACAAGAATATCATCAATATATCTACTATTATTACTTAACAGTTTAGCAAGTGCTAATTTTTCTGGGATTTTATTTTTCTTGCTACTGTCAACTAAGTCTTTTATATATTTTTATAAAATTTGCCAGAACGTCCCGGACTACCCAAACTTGACTACTTCCTTTAACGTGACGATAGTGCGTTGTTATATGTGCGATTAGTTTGCTTGGGAAACAGATTAACTTGCTCATGTAGTAATGTACACCCTATGTGGTGGATTGTGTTCTTTTATTTAATAATTTTCATTTTAGTAAGCGTTGTTTCCACATAGCGATTTTGATAATTTAATTTGACTTTATATTGTCCTTGTCCCAATTTTGGTTTGTTTAGTTTGCAAGTTTTACATTTTAATTAAAAAATAATATATTTAAATTCTAAAGCAAGCAAGAATAAGTCTGCAATTAAAGGGCTAGCATTTCCACCCATAGGAATTCCTAATATTTGTTTGAAAATGTACGGGCCGAATCTAACATAAGTATTGAAATGGAGGAATTTAAGGGCATCTTTAACCCTCCGACCCCGGCTATATATTATATATATATTCCTCGAAATCCGGGTGTTTTGGCCGAAAAACGTCTAGGCTAGGCTACCGTATATTCGTTAATCAGACTGCTTCCCGCATTCCCGCGCATCCCCAAGCGTAGCTGTGTTATTTACCTGTAAAATGGCCTTAAGTAGAGCTCTCTAAGTCAACTGGGTGAGCTGTGATGATGATTTCATTGGAGATAACTTTATGGCCAAACCAGCCACTTTACACCACTTTTCGATACTGAACAACAACATACAGGCACACACGAACAAGCGACGCTCTCCTTCTTGTGGCCGGAGATGCGGAGCGTCGGTCCAGCCGGCTGTTGTTTACATGCGTCGGACCGACGCCTCGCACACGAAGCTCACAGGCTTTCAAGCAATGGTACAATGTAGTACCACCCGGGTTCCTGGGGCCAAAAAAAAATGGTACACGTGTGTACCAACCGGGTTTGAAGGGTTAAGTTTAGTTCTATCAAAATATACAGAACTAGTGGGAGTAGAGCTAAGTGATGCATTATTAAAATATGTATAAACATTTATGAAATAATTACTGTTGTTGAAGATGTATTTATTTTATACTAGCCCTCTGGGCCTAAGCCCTCATAGGGCTAGTGTTCGGTGGGGAGTTAGTAAGTCAAGTCATATACTGTAGGTCACTGGTCAGATGTCATTATATAGATTTAGAGCTTTCAAGAAATGACTGATGGCTATGTAAGAGAATGAATCTGAGTCAGAAAGGATGTGTTTTAATGAGGTGTGTCACAAGAAGCGCCGTCTTTCAGGGTCGTACATGGGACAAATGCAAAAAATGTGATGAATAGTAAGAACTGTGTGAGAATGGTGACATTCTGGTGGTGGACTACGGGGAGTGGTCATTAGATATCCATGAGTGAGTCTCGTGTGTCCTATGCGTAATCGAGTTAAGAGGGTTTGGTCAGCGCGACAGGGGCTGAGTGAAGTGGGCCAAATGTGAATGTCGTCTTTGATGGAACGGTGACCTCCTAAAGGTTGATCCCTCCATTCTTTACTGTTCTATGAATGACAGTACTGAGAGAGATAACAGCTCCTTATTTGGTTCTTCTAAATTGTGCAATAAATATTAACCCCTTAACCCCGGGATACGTCATATTATGAAGTGTACACTTTTTCCTGACTTTTTGTTTTTCTCAAGTGAAATCGCAAACTACAGTTATTCACTGAAAATCATACAAGAGAGAAAGTAAATTGAAATGAAGTGGTCTATGGGGAGGTATGACGCACCGGGCAAACTCACACAAGGTGTTGTGAAGGGATCAGGGTAAAACGTAACTGAGGCCTGATTGTGGAAGTGTTATAAAGCTTGTGCTGGGTAATTGTTATTCCAAACAGAAAGAAAGTGTGTGAATATATGTTGGGTTTTCAATATGTCCCTCTCATTATTTATATTGTCTTTGTCCAAGTTTTGGTTTGTTTGGTTTGCAAGTTTTACATTTCAATTTAGTTTATTGGTAATATCTTTATCCTGTGAGCCACTTTGCTTTGGCGGGAAGTAGCTTTACATTAGGGAGGAAAACAAAACAATAAATTATTTAGGAGTGCTCACTCAATCCCCCCTCCATCCCATACCAATTTGTGAAGTTTTGTGATCTAGTCCATGGACTATAAAAACCGACCTACAGTACCTTTTAGTCCACAGCAGTTCATATTCAACTATATTTCTATTTATTTTTTCCATTTATTCTTTTTTCAAGATAGGGTGACACAAACGGGGGCGGCGCTACCTGGGTTTATCCCAGGTAGTAGTTTAATTTTACTCTAATTTTATTAAGTGTTTTGTATATTTTTAATTGTAGGCTACATAAATATAAACAATGGCCGGCCAAGGCAAACGGAGGCAGAGTTTATTGGGAGATGAAGAGAGCTATGAATTTGAGGGATTTCTGGCAGAGGGTAGTGAAGTGGAGGATCAATTGACTGTAGTGAAGAGACAGATGATGGGTCTGTTAAGATGGAAGGGAGTTATGGAGAATTGGAGGAGAGATATAGGTGTGAAGGTGGAGTCACTGACAGAAATATGTGGAGCCAGTTCAGTAGCAACTGCAGATGGGCCATTAATTGCTAACCTAGATGCAGTGATAAGGAAAGTAGATGAGCTGGAGGCAGAGAACATGGCACTCAAGGAGCAGCTAAAGGAGTATGAGGGCCATTTAAGTGAGAAAGTAAAGGGAGTAATAAGTGAGGAGAAAGATGAGTGGACAAGGGTGGGGAATGCTAAGGTGGATGCATTGGAAGAAATCATGAAGGAGCAGGTGGAAGAGAGAGAAAAAGAGAAAAAAGAGTTTGAGAAGAATGTAGTGCAGGTTTTGAAGAGCAAGGAAAAGGTAGTGAGGGAAACAGCGGAGACCAAAAAGGAGCCGACCAAACGCACCACTGAGGTGGTAGATGGTGGAAAGAAAAAAACTGTCTGGGACCATCAGGTCCTGGTAGTGAAGCCAAAAGACCGATCCTCCGAGCCAGTAAGCCCACCAGATACAAAGGCAATCGAGACTGCTTTGGCTTCGGTTCCGGTTAACAAGTTAACTAGAACTGAGTCAGGTGTACTGGTGGTACGACTTCCATCCAAGAAAGCCAAAGAAGATGCAGGAAGGGCCATCAATCAGTGTTTGGGGGTGGACAGTGCCTTCAGTGTCTCCGAACCAAAGAAGATGATGCCAAAAATGACTGGTAGGCATTGCTAATGACGCTGAGGATAATGAGATCATTCCCAGCATCCTCAACAAGAACCCAAGAATAAAGTCCCTGGTCGACGATGGCTTAGCTATGAATTTGCTATTCACTAAGCAAAAGAGTGATGCACACACTAAGATTGCGGTAGTAAAAATGTCACCTGAAATACGCTCTTCCATTGTGGATGATGGCAATTCTGTGTATGTTGGACTTGTGAGATGTCGTGCATACGATCGCTTCTGGGTAACACAATGTTACCATTGCCAGGGCTTTGGTCATACCAGTGACAGGTGTTATCGGAAAAATGAGGATCCAAAATGCAACTTCTGTGCTGGTACTCATAACTCAAAAGACTGCACCAACAAGACTTCCCCCAAATGTATAAATTGTATGAGCTCCACATCAGTTACGGAGCCGCCAAATCATTTCGCCTCAAGTAGAAATTGTCCTTTAACCCTCCGACCCCGGCTATATATTATATAAATATTCCTCGAAATCCGGGTGTTTTGGCCGAAAAACGTCTAGGCTAGGCTACCGTATATTCGTTAATCAGACTGCTTCCCGCATTCCCGCGCATCCCCAAGCATAGCTGTGTTATTTACCTGTAAAATGGCATTAAGTAGAGCTCTCTAAGTCAACTGGGTGAGCTGTGATGATGATTTCATTGGAGATAACTTTATGGCCAAACCAGCCACTTTACACCACTTTTCGATACTGAACAACAACATACAGGCACACAAGAACAAGCGACGCTCTCCTTCTTGTGGCCGGAGATGCGGAGCGTCGGTCCAGCCGGCTGTTGTTTACATGCGTCGGACCGACGCCTCGCACACGAAGCTCACAGGCTTTCAAGCAATGGTACAATGTAGTACCACCCGGGTTCCTGGGGCCAAAAAAAAATGGTACACGTGTGTACCAACCGGGTTTGAAGGGTTAATGACAGCTCAGAGAAATAAAGTTATTGAGAACACCAATTTTGTAGGTTCAAAAAACTGAAAAATGCACATGGGAGCCGGTTGAAACTGGGTCTGTTGAATGTTCGTTCCTTGCGTAACAAAATGGATCATATTTGCGAGATCTTGGATGAACGTGACCTTGATGTATTATGTCTCACTGAGACCTGGTTGTTCGAGTCAGATCTGAATATTATCCAGGCGGCATTGCCTAAAACCCATTCCATAATAAATGTTCCTAGGCCTAGGGGAGATCATCCGGGTGGTGGAGTGGCAGTTGTCTACTCCACATCTCTGGTGAATATCTTGCAAATAAGCCATAACCCAGCCCCTCTTTATTATGAACTGTTGGAAGTGGAAATAAAACTCCAACAAATTCTAAGAATGGCAGTTGTCTATAGGCCTGGCCATCGTGGCACAGATAGGGGTTTTATGGAAGAGTTTGGGCAGTTTCTCGAGGAATTTTCTGCTAAAACCGGAAGACTTTTGATATGTGGAGATTTTAATTACTGGGTTGACAGCCCTCATCTGAAGCCATTCTCTCCTGATTTCCTTGAGTTGACTGATCAGAACAATTTTGTAAACCATGTGTCCCACCCAACTCATATCTTAGGACACACCCTTGACTTGGTTTTCTCTCCTGTGGGTTGTGGTGGTGTTCTGGATGTTGATGTTGAGAATGCTGACCCTAATACCTCTGAGCATGCTTTGATTACTTTCAGCTTTGATTTCCCTAAGCCACTCACACATGAAAAAGTAATCAGATTTAGAAATTATAAAAATGCAGACCTAAATTTGGCTAGCAGTGAAGTAAAACAGTACTTGGGAAGTATTGATACTTCCAACCTTACTTCAGATGAGCTGGTGGAGGTACATGGAAATGCACTTAAATTAGTGTTCGATCATCACTGTCCAGAAGTAGAGAAGAAAATCATAGTACGAGATGATTCGCCCTGGTATAGCACTCGAGTTAAATTTCTTAGAAGAGCGCGTAGAAGAGCTGAACGTGAATGGCGGAAAAATAAAACAGACTCTACATGGTTGCAATATCTGTCAGCCAGAAGAGCTGTGGTCCACAAAATCAAAGATGAAAAGAAAGTGTATTATCAGGGAAAAGTTGACTCGTGTGGTAACGACCAGAGGAGGTTGGCTTCAATTGTAAACAGTTTACTTGGAAAAACAAGAGTCAGCTTAAGACCTTCTGTACCTGATGCCGAGTTGGCTGCCAACTTTGTGGCATTTTTTGCTGGCAAGATAACTCGCATAAGACAGGAACTGGATGATGCTTCTGTTGGTGAAGAACTTTCAGTTGTACTCCAACCCCGACACATTCCTAATAATGTCCTCTCATCCTTTCACTCAGTAGAGGTGGACATGATCTCGTCCTACATAAGAAACCTCAATAAAACATTTTGCCCGTTGGATCCCATAAATGTTTCCAAGCTACCAAGAGTCTATGATCACACAGTTGAGTTTATTTCCAAAATAATTAATAAGTGCTTCTCTGAAGGTAGCTTCCCACATTCTGAAAAGCATGCACTACTCCGACCTACTCTAAAGAAACCTGGACTTGATGTTGAGAACATGTTGAACTATCGTCCTGTCTCCAACCTGTCCTTCATATCAAAGATATTAGAGCGTGCAATACTTGACCAATTACAACCACTACTTCAGCAGAATGAAACTATCCCAATTTTTCAGTCTGCTTACCGACAGCATCATTCAACTGAAACAGCATTGATTAGAGTACATAATGATCTAGTTGAGAACATTTGCAATGGTGTGGCCTCACTATTGGTCTTGCTTGATCTCTCTGCGGCTTTTGACACAGTGGATCACGAGTTGTTATTGAGTGATCTTTATGATTGTGGTGTGCGTGACTCCGCTCTCTTGCTTCTTGGGTCGTACTTGTCAGGTAGATCCCAGAGTGTGATGGTAAATCAAGTGGTCTCGGACTCGACACCCCTGCAGTATGGTGTTCCGCAGGGATCAGTTTTAGGTCCTATCCTATTTATAATTTATATTAGCAGTTTGTCTCTTCTGCTTCGTGCACATAATGTCACCTTTCACTTTTATGCAGATGACACCCAGATTTATGTGAGAATCACAAATATAGTTGATATACGGAGTAAGATGGAATTGTTGATGTCTGATATCAAGAAGTGGATGAGAGCGAGAAAACTTAAACTAAATGATGGTAAAACTGATATTCTCATCATCCGAGGAAATAGAAGAGCTGATGATATAGTAGGTGCCCTCTCCATCAATGTGGGTGGATCTCAGCTGCGACCGGCCAACTCTGTTCGAAATCTGGGTGTATATGTGAACTCCCGATTAGATTTCAAAGAGCATGTAAACCAGATAGTTAAAAGTTGTTACTTGCACATCAGAAATCTCTATTTGGTGAAGCCGTTTATAACCAGACGTTGCCTCCTGACGTTGGTTCACTCATTGGTCTTCTCTCGTGTTGATTATTGCAATGCCCTGTTGGTGGGTCTTCCAAATTATATTTTGAAGAAAGTTCAGTCTGTTCTTAACAGGGCCGCAAGACTCATTTTTGGTGTTCCACCTAGAACTCCTACTACATCTCTTCACATAGAACTGCACTGGCTGCCAGTAAGAGCAAGAATAGAATTTAAGTTGTGTTTGGTGACTTTTAAGGTTCTCAAATTTGGTGAGCCTAGGTACCTTGCGGAGCTGCTCAGGCGCCCACCGGCACACCATGGTGTAGTTGTGCGTCATGACAATGACCCTTTTCGTCTTGATGAACCAAGGGCTTTCCAGCAGTCTTCTTTCTTTGAGAGGTCATTCTCCTACATGGCTCCGAGGTTGTATAACAGGTTGCCGCTGTCCATGAGACAACTGAGTTCTGTTGAATGCTTCAAGAGACAACTTAAGACTTTTCTCTTTGAGAGAAGCTATGATCTTGAGAGAGGTGTCATGACAGATGGCTATAGAGTTTAGGCTATTTTGCCACTGCTAGTGATTGTTAAATGTGTGTTGTATATAAGCCTTCTTTTGATGCATTGATTTTTTTTTTTTTTCTTTCTCTTTTCGAGCGCTAGTGAATTCTTCGGAAAAATTGACACTTATGAGAAATAAGTAACATGCTTATTATTATTATTATTATTTATAAAGTGTTATCCATGAATGTATGATGACAGAGACTGCTCCATGAACACTTGTCACACAGGCCGACACACACTCCTAATATGGTCTTTTCACTATGATTAGCGACAAACTCTCTATAAATGCTGGCCTACACAAACTCTATAGCCTAGCCAATTACTAAAGCCAAACTCACTTGACTCCAGCCAATCTCCAACCACTGAGGTGTGAAAATTAAAGAAAAAATAAAATAAAAATAAATAAGTAGAGAAAAAATTAGACTGTACTATGTTGAGTTCACTTCCACTCGCTTTATCGATAAACATTATCAATAAAATCGCAAACAAAATAGTAATACAGTAGTAATATTTTCTAAAAGTATAGAACCAAATTCAAATAAAAACAATAGCCTAACAAAGTAGGCCTACCTGATGTTGTAAAGAAAATAGTGTTTTTATAACACTTACGTGGAATACCAAAAAGTAAAGGACAAAACGGTCTTTAAACTTGTGTGTATGTATGTATGTATGTATGTACAAGTCCTAGAATAATACCACAAAGCTCAAAGCTTCAAAAATATAGAATCGACTAGTCTCCATATCAGCAAGAAATTGAAACTGAAAATAGAAATTACTGACAGGGATCATATTTTCAAACACTCAACATTTTGAACAATCAAAAGCATTTGAGGTACAGTAACCTATGGATTGATCTTTTTCTGATTAAGGGACCCCACCTCGCTTTTTTTCTCTTTCTCTCCCTCTCTCTTTGGCTTGTATCCATTCGGCCCCATTCAGCCTACTTTTTTAAGACGTTTACCCCCATCCAGGTGTCAATATTTTCCTGGTGAGCGGTAGCAAGCCAGCATATAAATATATTTTTTTTGACAGCAAGCTAAATTTGTACATTTTTCGATAAAAAAATTTCTCCGGCTAAGCCGGATTTCTCCATACAATGCTGGCTCGCTATCACTCGCCAGGAAGAAATCAACACCTAGATGGGGATAAACATCTTAAAACAGTTGATTGAATGGGACCGAATTGATACAAGCCAGAGAAAGAGAGAAAAGGAGAAAGAGAGAAAAGGAGAAAAAGAGAAAAAAAAGCAGGTGACCCCCTTAACATAATGGGTGGGACCGCAGTTTGAATACACATGAGTACCAAAATTCCCTTAAACTTACTACGTCTCTGACAGAAAAAATACGGGAGCAAAAAGAAAATGATGAGGTGGACGAAGAGGAACAACGAAATGCAAGACAGGAAATTACAAAGAGCAGAGAAGAGAGACAGAAACATAGCCTAGAACAAATTAAGACCAGATGTAGGGAAGAACTGAAAATGAGAGTTGAGATGGCACAAGACACGGGGGCTTCAAATTGGCTCACATCATTACCAATAAAGGAGAAAGGCTTCAGCTTAAATAAACAAGAATTCAATGATGCCGTAGCCTTGAGGTATGGGTGGCCAGTTTCGAACCTCCCGCTGAAATGTGCATGCGGTGAAATAAACAACCCAGACCACTGTATGACCTGTAAGAAAGGAGGATTCATCTGTATCCGGCATGATGAAGTACGAGACATCACTGCACAAATGCTGGACGAGGTGTGCCATGATGTCAGAATCGAACCGGAACTTCTGCCTATGGACGGACAGCACTTGGCCCACAATACTGCAAATACTTCAAATGAAGCAAGAGTGGACGTAAGTGCTCGAGGTTTTTGGACGAGGGGACAACAGGCTTTTTTCGACATCAGAATCTTCAACCCAAGAGCACAAACATATCGTGAGCGAGGACACAAGGCGGCATACTTGAGAAACGAAAGTGAGAAAAAACGCGCTTATGAAGAAAGAATTTTGAACAGGGATCAAGGAAGCTTTACTCCTCTGGTCTTCTCATCGTCGGGAGGTATGGGACCTTCTGCAAGTGTCTTCTATGCCAGATAAGCTGAACAAATATCAGAGAAAAGCGCCAGCATAGAAGCCAAGTCATAACTTGGATGAGATGCCGGCTCTCTTTCTCTCTTCTCAGGTCTGCACTCCTATGTTTCAGGGGTACAAGGTCCTCCCCGCTACAGAGGACAAGAGTGAGAGACTTGGACTTTGAAATGGTCGTGGCGGAGGGACGAATTGGGGAACAACTAGGTTGATTGTAGGGAGGTACTGGTACAATAAGATAAACTACAATGTAACTAGAATAAGATAGATTGTACACCACTTTGTAACTGTCACCTTAATAAAAAAAAGTTTGAATACAGTATTGTCAAAATGCAATTGACCATTTGCAAATTTGAAGTACAGTATTGTGCTAATCAATGCATTTAAAATATTTGTTTGCTTGTAATTCAGCTAAATATCGATGCCTACTGCTTTAGCTTCCATTCCACATGGCCCAATGGGACCCAAATGTACTAATTAGGCAACTCATGCTCACACTATTGATGTACAGTTGTCTGTAAGCTGTACAAATAGGCTCAAGACTAAAATGTCAGAATAAGGTGACCTACTCTGGTACTGCAGCTGTAATACAATTCCACAGGATAAGGTAGAATTAATTAAAGTTTCTAAGCATTTTCTCATAAATTAGCCTATATATTTCACCATACACATATATGATGTAATTATGGGTAAACCTAGGGAGACATGGGATCATGTTGTATAATCTGATCTCAAATAAAAACCAAACTAAGAAGTGAGGGAGCCAAGGTTAGGTTGACTGGAAGGCCGCCACAGGACATGACACTGAAACCGCACATTGTGTGGACCACTTGGATTTTTAAAATTATGTATAATTAGACATGTATATGTTATCACATGCCACTACTGAGCTGACAGCCACCACTAAAAATTGAAAAGGGTTAGAATTATATGTACAGTTGGTCAAAGTTCCAGCTGACCCACCCACGCTCTGGGGCTCGCAGAATTAGCTGTTGTAGTTGCCAATCAGTGGATATAATAACTTTAATATTTAAGCAAATCTACGAACTTTGGGTGAATGTTCGGGATCATACATAGCGATGTATGCATTTTTAGTAGAGATAGGCTTACTTTCCCTTGTTTATTATATGATCTAACAATGATATAGCCGAAATCAGATCTACCAATCCCAATCTTTGTAAGACACACCTCCTTCCTACACCAGTATTGCCAGATAATTCTGTGAGGCCCAGAGCGAGGGTGGGTCAGCTGGAACTTTGACCAACTGTACATAAAGGATATACAATATTAGCACCAGTACCCATGGAGGATGTTCATTATTGATAAGCCCACAATGATGAGTGGATAAATAGGATGTGAGGGATAATACAGGAAAGAGCTTGAACTTTTCATTAATTTAACATTTAAGGCTACACAGAGGATACGTCCTGTGTAGCCAAATTAAGAGATAAAAGAAAATTCCCAAAAAGATAACAAAATTGATGAAAGTTAACCCCATAATTATGATTTCCAACTAAATTTTCACTTATCTGCAGTATTGAAAATCTCATGGATTTAGGATAAATGATTGTTTACTGTGGGTAGAAAATGTATCAATAAAGGGCATTACCGGTACTCATTCAGTACTGGGATATCAAAGCTCAAACTCTCACGACTGTCCTTTCCATCCTTCATAATTTATTTTGATGTTTGTTTGTTTCCATGTAGCCTAAAAACATAACAGCCAGAAAAAACAAAGCACTCAAAGCCCACATCACACAATAACTTTATCCAGCTTGTTTTTTTCAGCAATTCAGGTTAAGGAAGCTTCCGAATTAACGTTCTACACACATTCGACCTCCGTGCTAGTTGCCGACACTAAAGAAAACAAAAATAGAGGCCCAAAATGTTGCCAAACACAGTTGCCCATGGAATTATGCAGGAAAATGTACTGGTGTTACTCTGTGTATACTCTTTCAATCAAATGATGCCAATTTTGATCTATTCTAGCTATCTGCAGATGATTTTATTGAGCTTAGGAAGGAATTATAGATATCAAAAGGCTCAAAACTAGTTCAATTCACCTTCTAAGTCTGAAATGTCCTTCTTAAGTTAAATAAAATCATATAGGATACCAGTAGGTCAAAAAAAAAAAATGGCATCTGAAATGTCCTTTCCAAGTCCACTTGAGGTAACTAGAATATAACCCAAATTGGAGTCACCTGACTGAAAGTAAAAAGGAAGGTGCGATGACTTACTCTGATGCTGGGAAGGTGTCTCCATGGTGTGGTAGCTGATAGGGCTCTCAAGTATGGGGTCCTCGTCTTCTTTCCCTGGGACGCCGTTTGATGATGACTGCGGAAATGTCGGGGGTATCTTTTAGTATGGGGGCGACTGTACACAGTTTTGGGGTTAGGTCAAGGGTTGACTAGATATTTGGAAATTGAATACTGTACTGAAATGTGAGACTGACTGCTAAAATTTGGTGCGTTAGTACTGTATGGTCGTGGGCTGGTCCTGGCAGAAAAGGGGTTCACTGCTCACTGTCTCCAATCCATAGACCTAGGCATTCTGAATACAGTAACACCTTTCTTATAGACTCTTGAGAGCTGAAAACCTAAGGTTTACAAAGAAGGACACTGAAGACAATATGAGATGAAGTCTTGCTAATGAACCTCAAGGAACTTGAACTGAATAGTGACATTATACTCGACTGTGATACATGAAATGTAAAATAAGGAATACAAAGTAAATACATGCAATCATGTCCCAGGGCCTTTGGTTTGATAAAGAGGTGTATACCGTACAAATGCACTGTCGTCGGATTGATGATGATGTACTGTAGTACTACCAGTATGGTATGTAATATTATAGGACGGTAGTACGGATATAATTCTAATCATACCGTAGATGAATAAAACACAAAATTAACTGCAGCAACACAGTTTGCAGTGAATGACATATCCTGGACAATCAAAACTCAAATACCAGTGAATGACAAACATAGGACAATCAAGATTCAAGTGACAGTCAAACAATAATAATAATAATAATAATAATAATAATAATAATAATAGGTTTATTTAATGTAATTTTTACAATTGCAACCATAGAGTTGAAAATATAGTGAGTAAAACATACTGTACATACAAAGTGTCATTACACATAAAATACACATAAATTACAAATATTAAGAACAATTTGCCGGAATAATGATCATGTATTGGCAAAATATAATATTTCAAAACACTGACTACCAACTTCCTCAAATAATTGTTTATATACCTGGTCATCTGTGGAATGGCACTGTTTTGGTGTCTCTTAGTGTTACATTTTTCTTCAACTAGAAAGTTTCTTGCTCGTAATTTGTGTGTGTAAGTGTTGGTAGAGAGTGTACAAAGAAATTTCACTTCGCATATAAGTTCGATAAAACATCTACACTATTGGGAGCGTTTAAGAGCACTGAATCTGTACTCACTGGAACGTAGAAGAGAACGTTACCTAATAATATACACGTGGAAAATCGCAGAGGGTTTAGAACCAAACCTACATACTCCGATAGTCATGAAATTCAGTGATAGGAGAGGCTGGGAATGCGAAATCCCCCGGATGAATAACAGGGGTGCTATGGGCTCTCTGCGACAGGGCTGGTTATCACACAGAGGCCCACGTCTCTTCAACAAACTCCCACGGCGAGTAAGAGACATGAGGGACATCTCGTTAGACAACTTCAAGAGAGCCCTAGATGTCGAACTGCAAAAAGTGCCAGACGAGCCCATCCTCGCAAGGGAGCGAGCTGTCGCTTCAAACAGTCTACTGCACCAAATCACCACCCATAACGAGGGGCGTCGCGCTCCTTGGTGCCGCTAGAAGAGTGGCGAACACATCATCATCAAAAGGTAAAAAAGGTGTTGTCCGGTGGAAGTATATTTCTATGCTGTTTATCGTGCAACAACTTAAGGCTGTCTTCTTCAAACTTCTTTCTTCGTCTCTCTTCTAATGATTCCAAATTTAATAACTCCAAAGCAGACTCGTAATTTATATAACTATGTCTTAATGAAATTCTACAGAATCTTTTTTGTATTCTCTCAATAGAATTTACTTCTGCGTGTGTGAGTGACGAACACCAAACCGTCGATGCATATTCAAGTACAGTACAGGCCTAATATAACATCAATAATAATTCTTTAAATCTGACAAATTAGCCTTAAAAAGTTTCAATTTACTAACTGCAAAAATTTGTTTACTTGCACGCGAGACAATATACTTGGTGTTCGCCTTCCACTGAAGGTTACTCGTAACAATAGCACCCAACAGCTTCATCTCATTAACAAATGGAACAGATTCATTACCTAAACTAACAGCATTTACATTTGTCTTAATTTTCTGAAAGTCCACTAACATTAATTTCGACTTACTTCCATTTATTTTCATGTTGTTCTCGTTAGACCAATGATCGATCTTATTGGCTTGCTCCTGACATTTTGGTATATGTGTACTGTTACATGCACAAGCAAAAGTAATGTCATCCACGAATTTACACTGAACATTGTGACGCATGTCGAGTATGAGCATGCTGTACAGAACGCCCAGTCAGGCCCCACCCTCGCTAGGATCGTCAGGGCAGGAACTTTGGCTGTAGTCTGTGTAGAGTTTCCTAACTCAGTTTATGTGAACCGTTGTACTATAAGTATTATCATTATGTATTTTGTTTTCTTCTAAGTCAACGAGTTCTATTTTATATCATTAGATATAAGTATTGTGTGTGGGATTTATATATATATAATGATGCGAAGAGAGAGAGAGTTATGTAACACCGACCAGTGAGCGCGCCACGAGGGGTAGGCCTAATTCCCCCCTCCCTCCCTCCTCAAGCGTGGGAAGTTCTTTGTCGATCCCCGATTGAGAGAGTATGTGACGTCATGATTGCCGTTATGCTCGCTACGGGGCCGAGTATAAAAAGGGAGGTCCCGCCGCATTTTCCTCAGAACTCATCAGGCAAAGCGACCTCTCATATCCCTTGCAACTATCCATATTCTTCCGACTGATGTGAACTTTCTCTACTCTCTGAACAGCCTACCTTCTTCTCTTCTCGTCCCTGTTTATAACCTCAATGACCCCTTTGGTGCAGATTTAGTCAGCCAAAGTATTATCGCTTGAGTTCTCACGAGATAAGTGCCTGTTAGATAGCCTATTTTTGGAAGGGTTAACTTGAATAGGATTGATTGATGTTTGTTGCACTCGTATATGTATTTCCCTGTGTACTATTATTCATGTTCCTGTTTTCTGCTGGTTTAGGTAATGCTAGACTGGGATAGGGTTCCTCGAGTTGTGATTTCCTATGAGTGCTAGGTTGGTTGAACCAGCACAATTGCAACGGAGACGTGGGAAGCCTAGGGGGTCTTTTTGATTGTGTACCGTGGGAGTTTAGCACTGTGTTGCGAGTGAGGGCTTTTGTCTGTGCCACCCAACACTGGGCTATCTCATTTGCTTGACTTTGAGAGGATCGCCAGGAGAGAACCAGATACTAGTGATCTGGATCTCTCAAGAGAGCATCCCGTCAATTACCGTAATTTGGCCGCACAGTCTTAACCCGGGAACTGCGGGAAGACTCTTTAGAGTTCGGCCGGCGGACTGCGGGAAGACTCTGGAGTAAGTAAAACTAAAAATCAACTTTTTACATCGAAAAAAAAATTATTTTTTATTTTTTTTTTTTTTTTTTTTTTTTTTTTTTTTTGGCCCCTGGGCCATGCAAAATCTCAGTCCTCTACCTCCCCTCCTTCCCCACTTTCCTCCTATTCCTCAGTTATCACCTATTTTCCCTATTATTCCCTTATTCTGAGGTATATTTTCGTGCTAACATTAGCGAGTTGCAAGCAGGGTGTTGTCATCACTGATGGCCATCGAGTGCAAGAGAGAGAGAGAGAGTATCGATCGACTGTGTCTCAGTGGCCTTGGGGGAAATTGGCGGGAAAGGAGTTTGCCTCACCCATAGATTATACAACTCGCGGGCTATATCTCCGATTTTGACCATCCAAACGCTGTTTTCACTCGTTTTATTGTTGTTTCAGGTTAATACCTTTATAATCAACCCATAATAGGCGCATATGGATAATTATTAATGCTATTAATGGTACAATGAATATTTTAGTGACGAAAAACCTCAAATACGTCAGCACAGGGGGAGGTTTTCATTTACCCCCGTGCGCACTTCAGAGGTTAAGGACCTCGCTAGGCTACGAGCCGCTTGCTCAGCCATTGTCTCTTAACCTTAGATATCCCAGCTAGACTTTGCTCGACCAGCAGATACAGCATAGTATTGAAGCTTCTCCTTATGTATATTATTGTTTAAGCACTATTGATTTCATGTGTGGCACGCTTAGCTACTTCAGAGATTAGTGGCCCACGAGCACAATCTTAGTAGGCTATTGCCAGTGCATTGTCGGAGTACTTCTTCTTAATGTTTGCCATATCCTATTGCTTATTCTTATAATTCTTCTTATGTCAATTTAAAGCCTTTAATTACCAGTGAGTTATTCATTAAATTGCTGTTCAAAATCCGATACTTACTTCTTATGAGTATTCGAGAAGCATCTAACTTATCAGAAGATTCCTTGCTTGATGCTCGAGGACTATTGTTTAACGTAACGTAATAGTGCCGATCCGAAGTAGAGGGTGGAGGACTTCTTAAGTTCTTAGTTCAAGGGTGGATTACTTCGGCTTCGGCCAACACTATTCTTTAGTGTTGTAGTACTTTCTTCTTTGTTTGATTGTTGACCAGACTAGATAACTCCCGTCTTGTTATTAGTCTGTTGTGTGAAACGCTAGTACCGAGTTCTTGTATACCCCGTTATAGCAGATAGAACTCTGGAGGGTAGTGGCGTTTTTTGTTCGGCTGGCAGTACTCTGGGGTTGGGATCGTGTGTTTCCGTTGTGGCAGCGAGCCATACTCGAGTCCTGTGTAAGAGCCCTAGTGTACCCGAGTGCCCGGTCGTAACAAATGGCGACCTTGCTTAGGATTTTGTGAACAGTATAATTTTTTGCAGAGTTGTACAACATTTGTTTGTTCGTACTTTAGCGTACATATTGAAGAATATTTTTTTTTTGTAAGGCAATTAGGAGAGCATTTAAGAGACTCCAGTTAATTTAGTAATTAGTGCTTGCATAAGGGAGTTTAACACTTTTGTCTCGAGAATTTTTTGGTGAACTTCAGTATGTCGGGCCCTAGTATTGACGAGGAGCGAGAGATGCTATTTGAGGAGGTGCCGTTAGTAACTAGTGAGGAGGATGCTAGACTTTTTGTGAGTAAGCAGTACCATGTGACGGAGGAGAGGCTGACTGGGGTGAATGTTTATGGCTTGCACCTGATAGCCAAGGTTTTGGGTCTATCCAATGTAGGAGGGATGTCCAAGGGGGAGCTGATTTCCTGGGTGTTGCGTGGGCGACATGGGGTTTCGGAGGAGAGGGCGTTTGGGGGGGTTCCTCCCCAGATCCCCTCTCACTCGACTCCCACAGTGCCGTCCACTCAGTTACCGGAGGTTAGCACTCTCCCACAGAGGGATGAGCATTGGAAGATTGGAGTGCCCTCGGGCGGTGCGTATGGTGGTTCCCCAGTTCTTGCCCCCCCTCCTTCAGTAGTGGCAGCTCCCTCTTCCGGCCTGTCTCCTGAGATGATATTTAAACTCGAGCTTGCTAAAATGGAGAATGAGGCTAGGAAGCAGGAGAATGAGACTAGGAGGCATGAGATTGAGGCTGAGTCTAGGAGGCAGGAGAATGAGACTAGGAAGCATGAGATTGAGGTTAGGAGGCAGGAGGATGAGACCAGGAGGCACGAGGCTGAGCTTAGGTACGACTCAGAGAAATATTGTGCTCAAATAGATTTAGATAAGACTCGTGCAGAGTCGACAGGGATTCGGATGGGCCGTGAGGGCCAAGTAAGAGAACAGTCCTTGTCCCACTTAGTCAAGTTGGTGCCGGCATTTAGTGAAACTGAAGTCACAGAATTTTTTAATCGTTTTGAGAAAAAGTGTAGGGAGCATAATTGGCCTGAAGAGAAGTGGGCAGCTCTGGTCTCCTCAAGACTTACGGGTAAGGGTCTGAAGGCTTATGATGCACTGCCTTTAGAGTCTTGCATTGACTACCCAGTATTGAAGAGAGCTGTCCTACGGGCATACGAGTTGCAACCAGAAACATATCGATTGAAGTTTCGGGGTGTTACGAAGACTAGGGAGGCGACCTTTCTTGAACATGCCCGGGACTTAAAAGATGCACTTGCTAACTGGACACGTTCTGAGAAAGCTGAGACGGCCGAACAGTTGACTGAGCTGTTTCTGCTCGAGCAGTTTTATAAGTGTACTGGTGCAGATATGACTTTAACTATTAAAGAAAAGAACCCTAAAACTCTACAGGAGGCAGCTGAGATGGCTGACCTCCGGCTATCACTAATTCGTGGGTGCGGGTCTGCCCAGCGTAGTGAGGCAGGTAACAAGGGGCGTGACGCCCCACCCCCCCGAGTTAGTGATATACATTATGCAAACAAGTACAAGAGCTATGATACCAAGACTGACCACAAGACTAACACCGTCCCATTTAAGAAGGGGCCGGGCCCTTCCCAGTACCAAGGGAAGCCCAGAGGGGAGTTGGAGTGTTATCTTTGTCATAAAAAGGGGCACTTTGCAAGAGTCTGTCCTAGCAAACCACCTACAGCAGCTGTGTCTTTGGCCTGCAACATTGGTGTGTCTCTGAAGCCTTCTGAGTTTGCCCGGGGCAGTTCGTCAGAGGCTGAGGCACAGCCAATGCAGAAGCACCTGGGAGGCTCGAACCCTGCTCAGGATGTTTTTTGCGACCATAGAGGACGGGGTTGCGTGATGTGGGCGGGGCGCAAGCATGGAGTAGAGGTCTTGCGTGATACAGGTGCTTCCCAGACTTTGATGAAAAACTTGACTGGCTACCCTATAAATGCGGCTCGGGTGGTGGTGGTGCAGGGTATTAATGCAACTCGGTCATACCCTATGGTGCGGTTGGAGTTGGAGGTGGATGGTGTGGCACGTGAATTGGATGTTGGGATTGTGGAGAAACTGCCAGTGGAGGGCGTCGACCTTCTTCTCGGCAACGACTTTGCAATGCCCGCTTCTGAGGTTCTACCCTTAGTCGTTGCCGAGAGGCCGGCCGACGTGAGTGGGGGAGAACAAGAGTGTGTCGAGCGGTGCCAGGCACAACCCATGGCGTGTGCTGTCACCCGAGCTCGAGCAGCTATCGTGTCACAGCCTAGTCCTCCGTCTTCAGACCAGCAGAGGAACGATCAACAGGAGGAGGCTAAAGCTGGAGTTGGTTTTAAGAGTTTTGACTCGGCGGCTCTCCTGGGTGATTTAGTATTGGCACCTATGTTGGAGTCTGGAGAGGCCCCAGGACCTGTCACAGCTAGTGAGGAGGTAGGGCAGGAAGAGACTCCGAGGCAGCAACGTTGCACACGGAGAGAAAAAAGGATTGCTCAGTTTGATATTGGGGAAGGATTTGGGTTGCTTCGGAAGCATCTAGACAGGTTGGTTCCCTCAGATATTTGTAAACTGCAGTTGGAGGATCCGGAAGTTCAGAAGTGTGGTAATGGTGCTGTCGAGATTAAACACGAGGACGGGGAAGCATGTCATGTGAACCTGTTGGAGGAGTTTGTGAGGCAACCACCTGAGCAGCCTACTGTCCCTGCGTTGGTCTGCCGCGGCCAAGGTGGAGAAGGAGAGGGGGGCAGTAGGGCACAGGTGGAGGAGAGTAGGGATTGTCATGTCTCGGCGAAGCAGTGGGCGGGGGACACGAGTCTGGTGGCTGTGGAAGTGCTAGAGCACCTGCCTGAGCAGCAGTGTGCAGCACTCCAGCACCAGCTCGGTTCATACCCCACTGGTCGTGCCGAGCCCCTGAGTCTCACAACTCGGGCGGTGCGAGATGTTCCGCAGGCAGGTCATGTGACTGTTAAAAGACCGTTAGCCTCGTTGTTTCGGTGGTTTAAGGTGGGCGACGAGGCCTTGGCATGGTTGCCAGGTCAGGGTCGACCCATGGCTGCCAAGGGTGGTGGTCAAAAGGAGGACATTGAGCAGATTGGTAGGGTCGGCTGTGGTATCGCAGTGCCCGGTCGTCACATAGCCTCCCAATGCTGCTCTAGTCTAATGCAACAGCCCTACCACAGACCGACTGTATCTGGCCATGTCGCTAAAAGCGGTGATGCTGCGCAGGCAGATGTCGTCACAAGGAATGTGGGGGTGCGCATGTACGGTATCGGCGGGGAAGCCTTAGCTATAATGAACTGTGGGAGTGACTGCACGGGTGGTACTGATTGTCCCTCTCATGACCTGGCTGTTCTAGGGACGAAGGTGGAGAAGGAGGGAGACTACAGGTTAGAAGCTGCGGTCTCGGCTGGGTTGTGGGAGGGCACTAGGCATGTTGTTCGTGGAGACAGTGCAAGGCAGTTATTTACTAGGCTATGGCAGTACTTTCGCATGTTTGTTGCTTCTCCAGGCCTGAGGTACGGGGTAGAATCCGACATGCAGGCTGGAGATAGTGCAAGGCTCAGTTTAATTCCCTGCCGTATAAATCCTGCTCGACAGCCTATGGTGCAAGCAGAGCTGGATTACGTGTGGACGAAGGATCTGAGGGATAAGGAATGTCGTGAGTGGTCGTTGCGTGTAACTTTGTCCGAGCGCGTTAAAGAGGTATGTGGTTTTGTTGTGGACGGGAGTACCTACCAGTGCAATGTTATGCCCTACGGACTTAAGAATGCACCAGCAACGTGTCAGAGCCTGATGAATGAAAGTGAAAAGGACAATGATGCGCTGGGGCATTTCGAGATCTATGTTCCAGCCTATGGTCCGGTCGGTGTAGTTTACCCAGATCATTACCCTCTCAAGATCTTGGACCCGTTTCACAATCGGAATATGAGGCTGACCAGGTGGTCACTAAGGTTATTGGTATATAACCTGGACATAAGCCATATTGCCGGTTGTGACAACGAGGTTGCATGTGGTCGTTCAGGGGTATATGATCCTGGGTAAATTGACACACGGGTAGCCTCCTGCTTTAGTTTGAGTAGTATTTTGCGCTTGGTGCTTGTTGGCTCGCGGTTGTAGCCCAGCGTATTGGGTCGTAAAGCAGGATTGTTGAGCGTTTGGTATAGAAGAAAATAGGCTGCCCTTATAGTGCAGCCGAAAAAAACATATTAAAATATAAAAATCATATAAAAACTCTTTCTTTTTGATGAAGATAATTGTATAAGTTTGTCATAGCCTATAAGGTTTGAGTAGTCCACGAACTATCAAACGGCTGAGCTGCTGTAAGCTCGCTCTGGGAGCATGATATTGTGTCTTTTACTATTGTTGGGAGGAGTTATGAAATGTGAATTTTTTTTTTATAAGATGTGTTTTAGTGATAAACTCAGCGTTGTTTTAGTGCCATGCGGTCGCTGGGTGTGAGGGGTTTGATGGGGTTCTGTATATCAGATTTTAGCTCAGGGTTGAGCAAGTAAAATCTTGGGGGAGGTGTGACGCATGTCGAGTATGAGCATGCTGTACAGAACGCCCAGTCAGGCCCCACCCTCGCTAGGATCGTCAGGGCAGGAACTTTGGCTGTAGTCTGTGTAGAGTTTCCTAACTCAGTTTATGTGAACCGTTGTACTATAAGTATTATCATTATGTATTTTGTTTTCTTCTAAGTCAACGAGTTCTATTTTATATCATTAGATATAAGTATTGTGTGTGGGATTTATATATATATAATGATGCGAAGAGAGAGAGAGTTATGTAACACCGACCAGTGAGCGCGCCACGAGGGGTAGGCCTAATTCCCCCCTCCCTCCCTCCTCAAGCGTGGGAAGTTCTTTGTCGATCCCCGATTGAGAGAGTATGTGACGTCATGATTGCCGTTATGCTCGCTACGGGGCCGAGTATAAAAAGGGAGGTCCCGCCGCATTTTCCTCAGAACTCATCAGGCAAAGCGACCTCTCATATCCCTTGCAACTATCCATATTCTTCCGACTGATGTGAACTTTCTCTACTCTCTGAACAGCCTACCTTCTTCTCTTCTCGTCCCTGTTTATAACCTCAATGACCCCTTTGGTGCAGATTTAGTCAGCCAAAGTATTATCGCTTGAGTTCTCACGAGATAAGTGCCTGTTAGATAGCCTATTTTTGGAAGGGTTAACTTGAATAGGATTGATTGATGTTTGTTGCACTCGTATATGTATTTCCCTGTGTACTATTATTCATGTTCCTGTTTTCTGCTGGTTTAGGTAATGCTAGACTGGGATAGGGTTCCTCGAGTTGTGATTTCCTATGAGTGCTAGGTTGGTTGAACCAGCACAATTGCAACGGAGACGTGGGAAGCCTAGGGGGTCTTTTTGATTGTGTACCGTGGGAGTTTAGCACTGTGTTGCGAGTGAGGGCTTTTGCCTGTGCCACCCAACACTGGGCTATCTCATTTGCTTGACTTTGAGAGGATCGCCAGGAGAGAACCAGATACTAGTGATCTGGATCTCTCAAGAGAGCATCCCGTCAATTACCGTAATTTGGCCGCACAGTCTTAAGGACCTCGCTAGGCTACGAGCCGCTTGCTCAGCCATTGTCTCTTAACCTTAGATATCCCAGCTAGACTTTGCTCGACCAGCAGATACAGCATAGTATTGAAGCTTCTCCTTATGTATATTATTGTTTAAGCACTATTGATTTCATGTGTGGCACGCTTAGCTACTTCAGAGATTAGTGGCCCACGAGCACAATCTTAGTAGGCTATTGCCAGTGCATTGTCGGAGTACTTCTTCTTAATGTTTGCCATATCCTATTGCTTATTCTTATAATTCTTCTTATGTCAATTTAAAGCCTTTAATTACCAGTGAGTTATTCATTAAATTGCTGTTCAAAATCCGATACTTACTTCTTATGAGTATTCGAGAAGCATCTAACTTATCAGAAGATTCCTTGCTTGATGCTCGAGGACTATTGTTTAACGTAACGTAATAGTGCCGATCCGAAGTAGAGGGTGGAGGACTTCTTAAGTTCTTAGTTCAAGGGTGGATTACTTCGGCTTCGGCCAACACTATTCTTTAGTGTTGTAGTACTTTCTTCTTTGTTTGATTGTTGACCAGACTAGATAACTCCCGTCTTGTTATTAGTCTGTTGTGTGAAACGCTAGTACCGAGTTCTTGTATACCCCGTTATAGCAGATAGAACTCTGGAGGGTAGTGGCGTTTTTTGTTCGGCTGGCAGTACTCTGGGGTTGGGATCGTGTGTTTCCGTTGTGGCAGCGAGCCATACTCGAGTCCTGTGTAAGAGCCCTAGTGTACCCGAGTGCCCGGTCGTAACAACATCTTCATCCAAACCGGCACTATTTATATGATTATTAAAAATACGAGGTCCCAGTACGGTTCCCTGCGGAACACCACATGTTAATTGCTGAGGGGCACAGGGCCTTGGGTGGGGCTTTGGTTTCCCGGGCGTTTCCGCGCCCTCCTCAGCTCCCTGCCTTTGAATGGCTTCGGTCACCTGGGCTTTGTTTGTGGTAAGCAGGGAGGGTATTGTGGGGGCGCTCTATGGCCTTGGCCTTGCTCGGGACCTTGGGGCTGTTCGGCCAGGCAGCCTGGGGAACAACAACACCACATGTAGTGGTGTGCTCCTCAGAGGTAGCACCACTATAACGTACAACCTGACCACGAGATGTAAGGAAAGAAGACATCCAAGGAACTAGTTCAGGTCTCATGCCATTATGAAGTAAATGTCTCATTGCTATTGTGTTGTCTACTCGGTCAAATGCTTTTGAAAAATCAATGCTAAGCACAGCTACACATTCTCCCCTAATGTCAGTCGTTTTATAAAGAAAATTCATTAAGTACAATAAATAATGGGTGGTAGAAGTATTTTTCCGATTACCAAACTGATATGGATCAAGGTTTACCTGTGTGTCATCACGCACCCAAGATGCAACAAACTTCTCGGCAATACGTGCAAAAATTTATGTTATAGTCACTGGTCGAAGATCATTACAAGTTTCGGGTTTGGGAATCTTGGGCAAAGGAGTGATGAAGCCACGTTTCCAAAGGGGAGGTACGATCCCTGAACTGAATGACGAATTAATGATGCTAGCAATAGGAGAAGCAAACTGACAGGAAATCTGGGACAGTCAAGACTCAAATGACAGTAAATGACAGATCTAGGACAGTCAAGACTCAAATGACAGTAAATTACAGATCTAGGACAGTCAAGACTCCAGTGACAGTGATAGACAAGGGATATAATGGGTAGGCTATCGGTATATATTGACTGGTACCGGTATAGTTTTTCATTTCAGTTTAAAGAATGAAACTATTAACCTTGTTGATTGTTGCTAGAAAATGTATGTAACCACCTGCAAAGGAAGAGAGTCAAACTACACATGCATAATGACAGTCAGGTAAAGCCTGCAAATTAACCTAGATGTACAGGCATCCTAGCTGTGGCCATTATCTAATGGGTTACTAAGAAGAAAGTTACCATACTGTATATGTATTTGTTGCTGTTTCTATCTTTTCTATGATGACGATGGTGGTGGTACTGATGACCAAAATGATGATAATGGGTGAAAGTGAAGATGATGAATGTGATTATCAACGATAATGATGCCCAAACTCTATATCATGCAGAAATTCTTAAATACAGTACAACTAGCTACCAGATAAGCGGATCAAAATTTGTTCCATTTCTAGGGGGACTGGGAGGGGAATGACTTACGGAGGGTTGGTTTGGTTGGTTGAGAGCCTGATAGTTGGGGGGGCGCATGAGCGGGTTGTTCATAGCACCAGTACGGTTCAGGGGTCTAGACTCCATTACCTCCTCTCCTCTCACCCACCCAAATCTGATAAAAAAAAATAACCGCATAAATAGTGCTCGTCTTTTAAAGCACTACAGCCATGCAAATATGATCCAACTAACACAAAGGAGTGTAAGCAACAAAAGATTTGTTGATACAGTAGTTTGATACTTTCTAGGCTCTGACAGTTTTCCAGAGTGCAGAATTATTGCTCTGAAGGAACAAGTCAACACAGTAAGAGCCTAAAGTTATCCTAAAGTAGGATTTATGCATGTTATAGCATATAGTTGGATGCCTCTTCTGTCACCAACCCACACACAAATCCCTGCATGTGGTAGAGTCTCACCAATTCCGGATATAGTGTATGGTGTACTCCCCAGCATTGTCAAACAGATACTGCACCAGATACAAAAAAATAAAAATGCATACCGGTACTTGCCAATCTATGCAATGCACTGGTATATAATTAAGACTACACTAATGAGAGTGGATGACAAGTGATCCCAATCATCCCACCCATAATTGAATCATATGCTAATATATCAAATAATAAATTAAGGCCTAACATAATGCATAAATATAACAATAAAATGAAAAAAATATAGAGGGTTAGATGGATGTGGAATATGGATACCAGTTACACTAATGTGTGTGAACCTGTATATGATTGGAGAGAGAGAGAGAGAGAGAGAGAGAGAGAGAGAGAGAGAGAGAGAGAGAGAGAGAGAGAGAGAGAGAGAGAGAGAGAGAGAGAGAGAGAGAGGGGGGGGGGGGGGAGACTGAGACTCAGATACGGTACTTTTTGTTTTCTATGTGAGGAAAGTGATCAAGAATTATTGAAGAATATAATATAAACTAGCAAACACAGCTTAAATTAAATCATTACACCCTCCAGCCCGGCTATGTATTATATATATATTCCTCGAAACCCGGGTGTTTTGGCCGAAAAACGTCTAGGCTAGGCTACCGTATAATTGTTAATCAGACTGCTTCCCGCATTCCCGCGCATCCCCAAGCGTAGCTGTATTATTTACCTGTAGAATGGCATTAAGTAGAGCTCTCTAAGTCAACTGGTTCAGTTGTGATGATGATTTCATTGGAGATAACTTTATGGCCAAAACAGCCACTTTACACTACTTTTCGATACTTAACAACAACATACAGGCACACACGAACAAGCGACGCTCTCCTTCTTGTGGCCGGAGATGCGGGGCGTCGGTCCAGCCGGCTGTTGTTTACATGTGTCGGACCGACGCCTCGCACACGAAGCTCACAGGCTTTCAACCACTGGGCGTTCAAGAGCCCTTCCGGGTACCTGTTATATGTTTTTTTATGGGCGTTCAAGAGCCCTTCCGTGGTGAGAGGGTTAAGGTTTAACAGAAAGTGAAAAAATAAATTGAGGAAAATCTTCCACGTAGTGGAAGGGGCATTGTGGCACGGGCAAAGGAAGCATGAAGCAAAGTAGCCTGGAGACGTTTCTGTCATGGTCATCCTTTAGCGGGGGGTTTCCCAGGGGGAAGCAAGGCGTCGGAGATGATGATGATTAAACTGTCAAAACATTGCTGATAAGTGTTACTCTCGACCAAGTTAACACTGCCGGGTGCCCTCTATTCATCCAAAATTGAATTTTAAATTGTGCGAGTAAAGTACAATCACAGCCAATGGATGCAACTGTCGTGTCCAAACTCCACAATTGTAATAATACTGTAGTGTCAACTCTTAATTTTCTAATAAAAAAAAATTAAGGACAAGGTTATCATGTCACAATTTCAGGTAGGCTACCTCAATAATTATGTCATATATATATACAATCTTTATGACATATATAGGCTATATATACTCATATACTGTACATAAATCATTCCTATACATGTCATTACTATCGGAAATTACTTTTTTTTAGACATTCTGGTTTAAATAAGGGTGGAAGCAAGAAAAGCAGCTATCTTTATGGTCTTGAAACAATGGAGATTTATTTGTTTTACTTATCCACCATATTTTTTGTTATTTTGTCATTCTCTATAACTATAAGTCTAGGCTATACAATAAATATAATAAACAGGTCATTTGGGGGAAGGGGTCGGGCATAAGTTGGACTAGGTAATAGTCCATCAGGCGACTGGCCCGGGGAGACGGTTTATATGAAGGGTGCGCCTGGAAGTGTGGTGGGCGGGCTTGTGGTTTTGGCTCTGCTGCATGTCTGCCAGCTGAGATCGGAACCTCTCCGGGTGGTCGGGGGCCGGGGCAGTGCTGGAGGGACCTTGGTGACCCTGGTCTCTGGGTCTTCTCCTGGATGACCTAGATGTGTGTGAATTTGTATTTAGTTTTTGTGTGTTCATTATTTTTTGTTGTTGTCCCTATTCGGGCTCTGTTAGCCTTGGTCCGCAACTCATCTAGGGGAGACAACCTTATACAAATTCGGGTGGATGGGACTCGTCAGCCTTGGTTGGCAACCTGTCTAGGGGAGTAAACCTGATACAAATCCGTACTGCTTACCTAAGGGTAAGGTAGGTTAGTGGAAGGATTAGCCAAACACCACTGTAGAAAAATAGTGCTAACAAGATACACAGAGGGCCTCGGAGTCGGACGGATCCTAAATTGAGTGGTCAATCCTGTAAGTCCTTCACTAAACTGGCTCGGGTTGTCCCTCTCACAGGGAATAGGTCCGCTTGGGGACATTCTGTGTATGGCCACCCTCGTAAGGGGAGTAAGGCGTCCGGCAATAGATAGATAGATAGATAGATAGAAGTCTATATCAACGCTAAGACCAGCAGGGGTCTGGCCCTACCCCAGTTTAAGTTAGGGTAATGACATAGGCATTTCTTAATGTTATTGTATGTAGGCTACGTATATACAGTACATGTCATTTACCGTTATTATATGTATAAATATGTTATCAGGCATAGTCCGGATAAATTACAGTATAGGTAAAGGCTAATTTCCAGTGGTAATGACGGTAAGACCGTAAGGATTGTGTTGTTGTTGTTGTTGTTGTCGTTCCCTAAGCTGCTTGGCCAAACAGCCCCGAGTCCCTAAGGAAGGCCATGGCTACGGTCGCTGTCGGTCGGGCTTTCCCACAGGGCTCTCAAGAAGTGTAGATTATGTTGTTGGTGTAAGTGATTGTGTGAAATACAGTAAACCCTCGCTAACTCGGACTAATTGGGGGGAGACCACTTCCGAGAAGGCCGATTTTCCGAGATGTCCGAAGTCCAACTTATGTCCGACTTAAGAGAGGGAAAATTCCGAATTAGAAGAGGAAAGTCCGCGTCAGAGAAAATTGAGATAATTTTTTTTTTCTTTTTTTTTTACATGTGAAATTCATCATATTAATGACAAATAGGAACCTTATTATGTTTTCAGGGACAGTACGGTACATAGTAATTAATATTAACACACTAATTAAAAGGCACAGGCTTCAATTCATCCTAAAATCACTTAAAACCAAGTGAGAGAACATTGTAAACCGGACACAAAACCCGTCCAACTCGGATATTTCCGAGAAATACAGGGACATTTCCGAGAGGCCGATGCCATTCCGAGAAGTGCGGGTTTCCGACTAAAAACAGTCCGAGTTAGCGGGGCTTTACTGTACAGTCTTCTACGATGAGTTTAATGGTATGGGGTGCTGTGTTAAATCCCGGGCAGGTGTCGTCGACGGAGTCATCCAGTCTCTTCTGATAGCTCAGAAGAGCTGGATGGTGCCCACATCTCAGCCTGGCCAGGTGCACTCTGTCCTTGCAAGGAAGGGAGGATTCAGAAGGATGGATTTCGGGAGGTCGTCCCTGCAGTAAGGGTTGTGTTAACGGGCGTACCGTCCGCTTTGTTTACATCGTCGCACGCTCGCAGTTACATGCGTGTCTAATTTGACTGTTTTTTTATTACTGTACAATATAATCCCACAGCCAGCTGTTATTTGCCACTGCTGGTAACATATATGGGCTATAAATAAAAAAATAAAAAAAAACATGAAAAAAGTTATGTTATCGAAAACTTGAGAAAACCCGATTTCACCGAAAAATAACACCAAAAATAAAAAGTACCGACAGTAAACAAAGCATTTCTTCGACTTGACCTCTTTCTCCTTCTTGTTTTGTAGGATGCGGCGCAGCGGCAGGCTTTTTCAAAAGCGCAATTCACTCAATAAATGGCGCGAGCGGTAGTCGCGTGACTCACCCGCCATAGCCGTTACTCACCAAAACAGAGAACCGGCAAGTTGGCAACCTGTTTTTGCCCCCTTACCTAGGCTAGCCTAATCCCTTACAGATCAACAAATATGAGGATGACAATAAGTCAAGGGGGGGTGAGGGAAACCCATCATGTAGGCCTATCCAATTTACCCCACTATTTCCCTCACCTAGGGTAAGGTAACCAATAGGTACGCCAAAAAAAAACATGGATAATTTCCTTTCGATGACTGTACCCGTCTCCCAAATTTCAGAAGCATATCCTATTTGGTCTCCTATTATGCAGGAATGGTTGTAGTTTCATGTGACACAAAGTGTTTGTGAATATTCCTATTCATTGTTGAGAAAAATAGGCTGAAAGTCAGTGCCTACCTATTATTCCTTGGCGCCCTAAACACACGCAACCGGTCAAATAGGTACTAATTGCCCTTTAACTCGAACACTGTAAAAGCAGGGTGGTTCCTCTGTACATGATGTAGCCTATGTCATTCATTATTCTACTCAGCTATATAAGTATCATTGAAAGTCGACAGCCACAACAGGGATATTTTTCAAGCTTTCTCGAAACATAAAATTTGGGATTTTTTTTTTCCTGCTGTATTATCATTTGTGTAAGTGTATAAGACCTTTGGTGTGGTCTGAAACATAAGATATAACCTTGTTACATAGGCTATGATTACACAAAAAAATCAGCATAGGAAGGCTTGTAAACAACAAAACACGCCTGCTAGAAGGGTAAATGGGATGGATCTAGTTTCCGGGCGTACGGTCGTCATGTTTACATAGGGCGATCGCCGTTGTTAAGTTCACGTCTATTTTTTTCGGTTATTTGCCCCCTGCTGGCAATATATATGATGATGACAATATGTCATGGAGGGTGAGGGGGGCTCCCCCCTCAACATATTATTGTATTCAAACTTCAAAGGCAGTCAAAATAGACGGGAACATGATGGCAAGCATCCGCCGCCGCTCCGCGTAGTGTAAACAAGGCTGGCGGTACGCCCGTACTCTACATTCTACCCGGACAAATTTATTATTTTTAATTAGAAAAACAGAGTTACACCTGCCAGAATATATCTCTCTCTCTCTCTCAATATAACAATTTGTACGTGTTTCGCAAAATTCCCACGTATTACCTACTCTCTCACACCCAAACACACATTTTCTCTCTCTCTCTCTCTCACTCACTCACTCAACAATGTACAGTATGAGGTTACAATTACAAATTATGAGGCCTAAATCAGGATTTTCACGTGCCTCTGAACTGTGCAATTGTGCATAAAAATGTATATACTGTACTTTACCAGCATAATAAATCTATCTATCCTCAACCCCTTCTGTATGATCAACTTCCATAAAATTGTATTCTATCTATACTGTATATATATTTAGACGATTTTATGCAGTTTGAGAAAGATATGTGTTAGTAAAAAGGGTCAATCTAAGTGAGAGCTTGAGTTTATAAGAAAAAAACTATTCCTACAGGACTACTCAGAAACACAAGATATAACCAGGGCTGGGTGTGTACCTATTGGACAGAGCCCGCATACCAAACACCAAACGGTACGCACTTTATCAAACGGCATTTATCAAAGTGTGAAAAGGAACAACTTGAGATGGTTCGGCCATATGGAACGTATGGAAAGCGAGAGAATGACTAAGAGGGTGTACGAGAGCGAGGTGGAGGGACAGAGAGGGAGAGGTAGACCGAATGAGAGGTGGCAGGATGGAGTGAGGAAGTACATGAACGAAGGCGGTGCTGGTTGGGGGGAGGGGCGTCGACTGACTGGGGACAGAGGTGTGCATGGGGGCGGTTCATTCGTGGCCACCCCTTCGGGGATCACGGCGTCAGGCAATAGATAGATAGATAGAATAACTTACACCAGAAATGTTGTATTTTTCAGTTAGAAAAAGATAAAATACATACATAATCTGTGGAGGGAAAATTTGTTGTGAAAACCAATAGGTACGCAGTGCGTGGTGCCCAATAGGAATGCGTGTACATTCAGGGCACCACGCACTGCGTACCTTCTGGACCGCCCTTGGGGTAAATTGAATTGGATGGTACTCGGACAGTTTCAGCGAAAAAGTGACTCCTATTCATCCTTGTAGTATAGGTGGCCATAGAATGTCATGTAATGTGGCTCAAGACTCTCTGGCAGCCGTTTAAAAAAATGCGTACCTATTGGTTTTTGGTATCTGGGCTCTGTCCAATAGGTACGCACCCAGCCTTGGCTTTATCGGCAAGAATGTTAAGTGCGGGCGTACCACCACCCTTGTTTACACTATGAGGAGCGGTACCGGTAGTGGACGCTTGCCATCATGTTCCCGTCTATTTTGACTGCCCTTCGATACAATAATACAGTAAACCCTCGCTATTTCGGACTAATTGAGGGAACACCCTGTCCGAAATGTTCGAAAATCCGAGATGTCCGAGGTCCGGCTGTGTCCGATCTAAAAGAGGACAAAAAACCGACCTGAAAGAAAAAAAATCTGACGAAAAAAAAAAAAAGTGAAACGAGAACAAACTTCACCGTTGATTAAATAAGGAAACGGGAACGAACTTCATGCATGTGAATAAATGCGACCTCAGAAGGGAAACGTGAACGAACTTCATGCACCCATGACAACGAATAGGCCTAGGCTAGGCTACTTTTGGCTAGGCCGTCCGGCTGGCTCAGTTGATAGCGTGCCTGAATCCCATCTTGAAGGTCTAGCGTTCAATCCCCGCTCAGATTGAAAAGTTTTTCTGGGATATAGCCGGCGGTTACCATCTCCCCATGAGCAAGGGGGATGGGTAATGGTCTCTGGTAGACTGAAGAAAGCCAAGCGCTTGTGAATCCTCGAAGGAGGAGAACGAGCGCTATATAAGTAACCAGAAGATTATTATTATTATTATTAGGCTACCCTATTCATACTTTAGGTTAATATACTGTACAGTAATAGTACATACAGTATAGTAATGAATATGAAACAATAAGTTCAGTTGATGGTCGAAAAATATGAATCAACACTCACCGCTTCATTGCAGGTCCACCCCTTCACCTCACTTCTCCACCTCACTCTCCTTGACCACCTCACTTCCCTTCTCCATTTCAAGTGATATCGAGGTCACCTTACGCTTTGGGAGGCATGATAACACAGGAATATATGCGGAGGAGATAAAAATCACACAAGATGGCTACCCACTCAAAGCGTACCGACGCCCGTGACGTCACTTCTCGTCCAGGCGGGTGACTCAGAGTGCAGCCTGTATATCGGCGCTCCGACGGAGCCCCGTTTTGACGGACATTCACAGGGGATGGGGGTGCGTCATCCGACAACGTCGGAAACTGTCGGAACGATGACGGAAATGTCCGAAAAACTGAAGTACGTGTCCGAGACGTGACGGCGATACGGCTAGTACGGGTTTCCGACAATTAGAGGTTCGAAATGGCGAGGGGTTACTGTATGTTGAGGGGGCGTATAACCGAAAAAAATTCGCCGTCAAAATAGACGCGAACTTAACTATGGCGATCGACAAATGTAAACATGGCGGTGGCGGTGACGTCGGACGTTTGCTATCATGTTCCCGTCTATTTTGAATGCCATTGGATACAGTAATATGTTGAGGGGGGGCTTTGCCCGGTATGATTAGGAGTAGTGGTCGTACACATTATTTCCATTATGTGTATTGTAATTCCATATTTAAACCCACTATCTTGTAGTTTGAAAGATCGTCTACACCTTGATATACAATTAAGTGTGGCAGAATATGTATAAGTGTACATATACCTGTAAATACAGTCCTCCTCTACCACTCTTCTCTTCGCCAACATGTAAACAAATCCCAGAGTCGATATACGCTTCAAGTCGCTGTGCAGACATCCGAACACAGGGTTTATCGTGACGTCATCTAGAATATAAGTGCTAGTATGCGAATAATATGTATAGTAACGGTTTGCGCATTTGAGTGATTATTATTGATGTTCTTTTGTTTGCCAGTCCTGCTCATCATATCATTGTCATTTATTATTGTTTTGGTCAGTTCAACTTGGTGGTAATTTTGAACGAGTGTGGAATGGAGGTGTTAAGGTTACTGTCTTACGATTCGCAAAGTTATTGTATTTTCTGAGGACATCAACTCATCACAACATTTGGTAAAGGTTAGTAGCTGTTAGATATAGGTTAGTACCTGTAAGATATACGTTAGTAGCTGTTTGGTAAAGCTTACTAGCTGGCATGGAAGGGCTAGTTTTGGATAATATTTACGAGCCGCATCACAGCTCACGTTATTGTTGCGAATCTCTCGCTACCACTCGTTGCTGGAGTAAGGTATGCCCCATAATACTGTGTTTTTTGCACTGTTACCCAACCAGCGGGGGTGTGGGGGCACTGGGGGCGGCAGCCCCCACCTATAATACTAGGATAGCTTAGATAAGGTTGTTAGGTTAGGCTAATGTCTAAAGTTGACTCGATTTTTATAACATAGGCTAGGTCTTGAAAATGCACAAACCCACATACTAGGAACCCGCAGTAGCTGGTATGCAAGGGCTAGTTTTGTATCCCACGTACTGGGTACTATGAACCCGCAGTAGCTGGCATGCAAGGGCTAACTTTGTATCCCACGTACTGGGTACTATGAACCCGCAGTAGCTGGCATGCAAGGGCTAACTTTGTATCCCACGTACTGGGTACTATGAACCCGCAGTAGCTGGCATGCAAGGGCTAACTTTGTATCCCACGTACTGGGTACTATGAACCCGCAGTAGCTGGCATGCAAGAGCTAACTTTGTATCCCACGTACTGGGTACTATGAACCCGCAGTAGGTGGCATGCAAGGGCTAACTTTGTATCCCACGTACTGGGTACTATGAACCCGCAGTAGCTGGCATGCAAGGGCTAACTTTGTATCCCACGTACTGGGTACATGAACCCGCGGTAGCTGGCATGCAAGGGCTAACTTTGTATCCCACGTACTGGGTACTATGAACCCGCAGTAGCTGGCATGCAAGGGCTAACTTTGTATCCCACGTACTGGGTACTATGAACCCGCAGTAGCTGGCATGCAAGGGCTAACTTTGTATCCCACGTACTGGGTACTATGAACCCGCAGTAGCTGGCATGCAAGGGCTAACTTTGTATCCCACGTACTGGGTACTATGAACCCGCAGTAGCTGGCATGCAAGGGCTAACTTTGTATCCCACGTACTGGGTACTATGAACCCGCAGTAGCTGGCATGCAAGGGCTAACTTTGTATCCCACGTACTGGGTACTATGAACCCGCAGTAGCTGGCATGCAAGGGCTAACTTTGTATCCCACGTACTGGGTACTATGAACCCGCAGTAGCTGGCATGCAAGGGCTAACTTTGTATCCCACGTACTGGGTACTATGAACCCGCAGTAGCTGGCATGCAAGGGCTAACTTTGTATCCCACGTACTGGGTACTATGAACCCGCAGTAGCTGGCATGCAAGGGCTAACTTTGTATCCCACGTACTGGGTACTATGAACCCGCAGTAGCTGGCATGCAAGGGCTAACTTTGTATCCCACGTACTGGGTACTATGAACCCGCAGTAGCTGGCATGCAAGGGCTAGTTTTGTATCCCACGTACTGGGTACTATGAACCCGCAGTAGCTGGCATGCAAGGGCTAACTTTGTATCCCACGTACTGGGTACTATGAACCCGCAGTAGCTGGCATGCAAGGGCTAACTTTGTATCCCACGTACTGGGTACTATGAACCCGCAGTAGCTGGCATGCAAGGGCTAACTTTGTATCCCACGTACTGGGTACTATGAACCCGCAGTAGCTGGCATGCAAGGGCTAACTTTGTATCCCACGTACTGGGTACTATGAACCCGCAGTAGCTGGCATGCAAGGGCTAGTTTTGTATCTCACGTACTGGGTACTATGAACCCGCAGTAGCTGGCATGCAAGGGCTAGTTTTGTATCCCACATACTAGGTCTAGGTTAGGTTGGGTTGGGTTGTTTGGTTAGGTTAATATACTAGGTCTCGGAAACAAGATTCGTAGTAGCGGTAGTAAAGTTCAATTAGGCTAGCGGTCGCACCACTATTGACAGCACACATATAGTAATGGATGCACTATTTTGAGTTTTCACTAGCATTTCCCATTAATTTTCTTTGTTACAAGTGGGTTTTGCCTTTACATTATTGTTTGCCTCAACAATATCAAACTCGGTAGGTGATCATGGTTATTTAAATACGCCCGCCACTCATAGTGGATGTGACGTCACGATACTCACTCCTTCCAGCCAATCACAAACGCTTTCTCGAATGTGACTGTTACTCAGTTACTTGTTCGTCAAGGGGAATCCACGCAATGCGAGCTAAGCTCATTATTATCACACCTCCTTAACTGGGAATGTATTGCGTGAAATGCATGTTAAGTGTTTTATGTACTGTTGGAATGGCTGTGGATGTGTGTGTAGTCTGTATTTAGCCAATTGGCGACAACGGAAACGAAGGCTTAGGGTGGATCTGTATGGTACCATTCTCACTATAGACGGTACCGTCTCGCCCGAAGGCTTAGGTAGCCATCAGCTTAGGTGAACCATATGATACCCATCTCGCCTTGTACCATTTTTGCCAACCCCAGATGGGACGTCACAACGTCGTCCACTTATTCCAGGTACCTATTTACAGCTAGGTGAACTGAGGCTAACACATAAAAGGAGACAAGCCCAATTTGTCTCCGCCCGGCCGGGGAATTGAACCCCCGACCCCTCGTGTGTGAGACGAGAGCTCTACCTACTAGGCTACGGGCTGTGTTCGGATACACACGACCACCACCCTTGGCCACCTCGGGTTTTTCTATCCATAGAGTTTTTCAACCCCTCTCTTTCCCCGATATATTTCATGCCCTCCCCACCTATCGGGGTAAATATTTTAATATTGTTTAACCCTCCTGGCCCGGGCAGGCTCTCAAAATGACAGTGTGGGCTACCCGGGCGATCTGGCCGAAAAACGTCTAGGCCTAGGCTACCGTATTTTTGTTTAGTTTAACTGCTAGAAATTTCCCACGCATCTATAAATGTAGTGCGGTTTCCAATCTGTAGACTGGCGTTGAGTAGAGCTCTCTATGTCAACTGGTTCAGTTGTGATGACGATTTCAGTGGAGAGCACTTGCAGGCGATGTTAGCAATATGACGATCTTTTCACGACTGAAAAAACGACATACAGACATACAATAACAAACGAGTCTTCTCTTTCTTGTTTTCGGAGGTGCGGTGACGTAACGATCGGCTTTGTTTACATGCGTCGGACGCACGGCGTTCAGACCAAGCTGAATAGGCTTTCAAGCTTACAGATTTTAAAATGACAACCGGGCACCTGCCCTTAATTCGTGGTGTCATTTTAAAATGACAACCGGGCCAGGAGGGTTAAGCAAACACCATAATGTGAAGTTAAAAGACACTTGTAACAAAGAATAATAATGGAAAACACTAGTGAAAACTCCAAATACAGGAGTGCGCCCGTATGTGTCCTGTCAGTTAGTTAGTTAGTTATGTAGAGCAGATTAACCAGACCACTGAGCTTCATACGGAACTCTCATAGGTCTGGCCCGAAGGATTATATCAGATTACTGAAAGGAGCTTAACCCTCCAGCCCCGGCTATGTATTATATATATATTCCTCGAAATCCGGGTGTTTTGGCCGAAAAACGTCTAGGCTAGGCTACCGTATATTCGTTAATCAGACTGCTTCCCGCATTCCCGCGCATCCCCAAGCGTAGCTGTGTTATTTACCTGTAAAATGGCATTAAGTAGAGCTCTCTAAGTCAACTGGGTGAGCTGTGATGATGATTTCATTGGAGATAACTTTATGGCCAAACCAGCCACTTTACACCACTTTTCGATACTGAACAACAACATACAGGCACACACGAACAAGCGACGCTCTCCTTCTTGTGGCCGGAGATGCGGAGCGTCGGTCCAGCCGGCTGTTGTTTACATGCGTCGGACCGACGCCTCGCACAGCAAGCTCACAGGCTGTGACGTCATGGGTGTTTAAGTGGGTGTACAAGAGGTCATCCGGGTTGCCTGGGCCAAGGTTTTTATGGGTGTACAAGAGGGCATCCGGGAAGGAAGGGTTAACCCTCCAGCCCCGGCTATGTATTCCATATATATTCCCCGAAATCTGGGGGTTTTGGCCAAAAAACGTCTACGCCTAGGCTACCGCATCTTTGTTATTTGGCTTGCTTCCGCATTCCCGCACATCCCCAAGCGTAGATGTGTTTCGTACCTGTAGAATGGCGTTAAGTAGAGCTCTCTAAGTCAACTGGTTCAGTTGTGATGATGATTTCATTGGAGATAACTTTACAGTATGGCAAAAACAGCCACTTTACACTACTTTTCGATACTTAACAATAACAGACAGGCACACACGAACAAGCGACGCACTCCTTCTTGTGGCCGGAGATGCGGGGCGTCCAGCCGGCTGTTATTTACATGCGTCGGACGTACGCCTCGCACACCAAGCTTACAGGCTTTGAGCTCATGGGTGTTTAAGAGCCCTTCCGGGTAGCTCGGGTGTGTTTTTTATGGGTGTTTAAGAGCTCTTCCGGGTCTGATGGGTTAAGGGGACACAAAAAACGGACGATGGGGGGGAAGGAAAATGACGGAGAATCGGATAAAAGGTCAGTGAATGATTTAGTATCAAAACAAGCCGTACGCAAACGGACAGTACAGTATCTGGGCAGTCAAAGATGTGGCGAACAGTTAGAGGGGAATGACAGGAGGAGCAGGTAGGGGGCGGAGTGCGGGGAGTGGACATTAAATAACCGTGAATCAGCCCACTACTCCTAATCTTACCCTTTGCTGCCCCCCCCCCCTCCCCGCCCATGACATATTGTCATCGTCATATATATTGTCAGGCAGGGGGCAAATAACTGAGAAAAAAATCGCCGTCAAAATAGACGCGAAGTTCACCGCAGCGATCGCCTAATGTAAACATGACGACCGTACGCCCCAAAACTACATCTATCCCGCTGTATCTTGTGTTTCTGAGCAGTCCTGATGCGTTTTTCTTATATACTACATCACTGAATATACCTGCAAATAGAAAAAAGTTATAATTTTCAATTTTAAAATGGGTCATTAGACACTAAAAAAAAAGTGCAACCCATAGATTTTCGTAAGAAAACTGTTTTTTATACTTTCACTTCTTTTTGTTGCTGCACCTCTTTAACCCTTCAAACCCGGTTGGTACACACGTGTACCATTTTTTTTTGGCCCCAGGAACCCGGGTGGTACAACATTGTACCATTGCTTGAAAGCCTGTGAGCTTCGTGTGCGAGGCGTCGGTCCGACGCATGTAAACAACAGCCGGCTGGACCGACGCTCCGCATCTCCGGCCACAAGAAGGAGAGCGTCGCTTGTTCGTGTGTGCCTGTATGTTGTTGTTCAGTATCGAAAAGTGGTGTAAAGTGGCTGGTTTGGCCATAAAGTTATCTCCAATGAAATCATCATCACAGCTCACCCAGTTGACTTAGAGAGCTCTACTTAAGGCCATTTTACAGGTAAATAACACAGCTACGCTTGGGGATGCGCGGGAATGCGGGAAGCAGTCTGATTAACGAATATACGGTAGCCTAGCCTAGACGTTTTTCGGCCAAAACACCCGGATTTCGAGGAATATATATATAATATATAGCCGGGGTCGGAGGGTTAATCATACCAAACTAAACTATTGATACCTGATGACATGAAGGCATAATGGTTAAGCTTTAAGATAAGACCAAATTTAAATGCCTAAGTGTTGTCATATCCTGTGGAGAGGTTTTTAAATGCCAAGTGCATACCTATTGGACCAGTGCATAGGGTACCTATTAGTTACCTTACCCTACTGTAAAAGCAAGATTCACCCAATAAAAGGCGCCATTTGACGCCGTATCTTCAGATTGATGGATAATGGGCTAGGCCTAGTTAGGCTAATGCAAATCCTCCACTCAAATTATGAAAAACAATAAAACACTATAGGCTAGGCTTAGGCTATTCCTTAAAGAAACAAAAAACACAGTAGGCCTAGCCTAAATAAGGCCGCTGTCTTTTTTTTTTTTTTTTTCTATGTGATTGAGGGAGGCAAAAGGCATAACTGCCTATCGCGAGTGCCTCCCCCATAGTTGAAAGAGTGACAGGGCCAAAATCAAGGGACGTTCGAGCCAAAATGCCTGGACACACGGAGTTTGAAGCAATTTAAGTCATAGGAAGAGGGAAAGACCGATTCTGGGAGAGAGTTCCAGAGCTCAGATGTTGAGCAGAAGAAAGTTTGAGAGTAACGTTTCACTCTTGGGTTGGAGAGTTGCACAGAGTAGGGGTGGGATTGAGTTGCAAGACGGGTACCACGTGCCCTACGTAAAGGAGGTGGTATGCACTGGGATAGCTCTGAGGAACACTGATTATTATAGTAGCGATAGAATAGCGAGAGAGATGCAACATTGCGGCGGAGAGAGAGAGATTGCAGAGAGTTGGTGAGTGGACGGGAGTTAATGATACAAAAGGCCTTCCTTTCAACTTTGTCTAGGAGAGCGGTGTGAGAGGAACCTCCCCACACATGTGAACAATACTCAATACAAGGGCGCACTATGCCCCTGTACAGAGCAAGAAGCTGTGCAGGGGAAAAGAACCCCCTAAGGCGGTTGAGCACACCCAGCTTCTGGGAGGCTGCCTTAGCAAGACTGGTAATATGGTCCTTCCAAATGAGAGCAGAAGAAAAAGAGACACCAAGAATATTGAGAGAAGATGAAGGGTCAATTTTTGTATTGTTGAAGAATAAGGGATAATTCACTGGGAGATCCTGACGGGTAGATAGATGGAGAAATTGGGTTTTGGAAGCATTAAAGTTAACAAGGTTTTCTCTGCCCCAATTGGAAATAGTATTTAGATCAGAATTTAAGAGTTCTATGGCTTCATTACGTTTGTCGTTGAGGGATTGCTGGCTGGGGCGTTCTGAAAAAGTAATGGAGTAGTGTAAGGTTGAGTCGTCTGCGTATGAATGGATGGGAATTAAGGTACAGTTAAGGAGATCATTTATAAAAATTAGAAAGAGAATAGGAGATAGGACAGAGCCCTGAGGAACACCGGAGTTTATAGGGTGAGGAAGTGAACAATGGCCGTCCACAACCGCAGCTATGGAACGGCCGGAAAGGAAATTGGAGACAAAGGCACAGATGGAGGGATAGAAACCGATGGAGGGTAGTTTAGAAATTAAAGATTTATGCCAGACTCTATCGAAGGCTTTCGATATGTCTAGTGCAATTGAACAGGTGACTACCGATTAGGCTAAATATATTTTTCATCTTCATCTTTCTTTGGTGATTTTGTAGTTTGGGTATGATTTTACTTACTGGACACCTATTTGACAGGTACCACCAAGGATTTAATACATATTTGTTTTCGGTTTACACGCATCCAACACAAAGCTACACCTTTTTCTGGTCCGGTAATAGTATTGAAAACTATATAATAACTTTTTAAATGTGGTTTTCAATGAGAATAAAACGGCGCGTTTGTGCCGAAAATCGGGAGTCCGTCGCCGCTTCAGATCGTTGGTTTGTTTACACAGGACGCTCGAAGTTACGTCCCCTCTAAATTGACCGTTCTGTTGCAGAGTATATTTTCCTGTATTTTTTTTTATATATATGCTTCTTGTAGGCCTAACCATTATAAGATGCGGAAATATATATGAATAATCCATATTCCCCAACAATAATACGGGACCCTTTGGCTTTGGGAATAGGGGGTTTTGGGTGGGGGAAACAAATTCAGGCCTATATCCTATAAATACCTCTACCTAAACTTCTAGTATTTATACTTGGGAGTTGGTATTAGATACAGGACGTGGGATACAGGACGGGTTGAGGGGGGGCTCTCCCCCCCCGTGAATTATAATAATCGTCATATAGGCTATGTTGACAGTAGATGGTCTAATTATCCAATGGCCAGCTGTTACTTGCCCCCTGCTTTTTTTTTTTTTTTTTTTAATATTAGTTTAACCAGACCACTGAGCTCTACAAAAGGAAAGGAGTTGAAATAGGGGAGCTATCCCCCCGCCAAAGGCGGCTTTCTAGGGCCTTTCCTAGCTGATGCTGAGAGGATTGGGTTCTAGTCATGTGGTGATGGGCTGGTCTATCCGAGTGAGAACTGAGCGATCTCTGCCATACCCATAGCTTATTCTGACTGTTCCTTTTACTTATATATCTTCTAGATCTCAAGTGGCGGCGTCTTTTCCGTGGATTGACCTCCCTACTGCCAACCTAGAAGTTGGCAGATTGGGAGCCAAAGTGTCACATTTTTCCCTTACCCCTCAACTTTCCCTTCATAATTGCTGAGGGGCACAGGGCCTTGGGTGGGGCTTTGGTTTCCCGGGCGTTTCCGCACCCTCCTCAGCTCCCTGCCTTGGAGTGGCTTCGGTCACCCGGGCTTTGTTAGTGGTAAGCAGGGAGGATTTTGTGGGGACGCTCGTTTATGGCCTTGGCCTTGCTCGAGACCTTGGGGCTGTTCGGCCAGACAGCCTGGGGACCAACAACAACAACAAAAGAACTCTCATAGG
>JBAKBP010012440.1:0-67502 GCA_037953745.1 Lithodes maja
GTCTTTTCTCTCGGTTTTGATTGGCTGGTGGTTCCTGGCGCCTTCTGCAGGCCTGCTGCCGGGTGACGTAGCGGCCTGTGATTGGCTGACCACCGTGCCTTTGTGTGGGATCCTGGAGGGGTCCAGAGGAGCTATTCTCCTCAGAGCTTTCCTGACTAGCATACCCTTCACATGTCCCTTGCCCCCCTGTCTCCCGACTTCTACCTATAGAGCACTTTCTCTCTCTCTCAACTTCTTACCTCTCATTCTTCTACTCTATTTAATATCATAACTTCCCTTTGGTTCTGCACGATTTCATATATCGGCCATCGTATTATATGCTGAAGCTCTCAGATAACACATGTTTAGTTAGGCATTTTGGAAGGGTTACCAATTTTGTCTGTAGAGGTTGACACACTCACGGTGTCTCCCGTCCTGTATCTTGGTGGTCTGCTGGGGGATTTAATGCTAGACTGGGATAAGGCTACTGGTGTTGTGATTTCCATGTGTACTAGGTTTTGTTGAACCTGTACAATCGCAATGGAGACGTGGGAAGCCTAGGTGGTCTTTCTGTCTGTGTACCTTGTGAGTTTAGCACTGTGTTGCGAGTGAGGGCTTTTGCCTCTGCCACCCAACACTGTGCTAACTCGTTTGCTTTGACTTTGAGAGGGTCGCCAGGAGAGAACCAGATACTAGTGATCTGGATCTCTCAAGAGAGCACCCCGTCAATTAACGTAATTTGGCCGCACAGCCTTAAGGACTTCGCTAGGCTACGAGCCGCTTGCTCAGCCATTGTTTCCTAGCTACTACATCCCAGCTAGACTTTATTCGCCTAGCAGACACCAGATTTAGATTATAAACTCTTTCTGTTATGTATGCATTATTATTCACGGCATTTATTAGTCTAGGTTGTTGTTGAGTTGCACAACCCTAGTAGGCTGTTTCGTTGATGAGGAAGTACTTCTTTTGCTGTTTGAGTTCCTACTATTGCGCAGTTATTATTCCTGTGCCAGTTAACCCTATATGTCCTTACAATTGTCATATCCTGTTCCTGCTTTATACTACAGTTCAAAATCCGATATGATCATCTTAACCTAGCATCAGACATTCTTCAGAAGATTCCTGCTCGATGCTTTGGACTTTCGTTCACTTTCTTTAGTATAGGAGTGACAGTTCATTATTGTTTAGAGTAACTTTAAATATACTTTCTTCTAGTTTGCATTAAATCATTGGAGTGATTTAATTAAGATCTCTATCTTTTCCTAGTATACCTTATTACCGTAATTGTATGTTGTTGTGATCAGGCTGTATCAGAGATCATCAGCCTGAAGTAGTAGTGCACTTAGACTGAGTTATAGGATACCCCGTTATCGCAGATTTAACTCTGGAGGGTATAGGTGTTTTTGTGCGCCGGCATTATAAGTTCAGGGGTTGGATCTAGTGTTACCGTTGTGGCTGTGTGCTTTCCTAGTCCAATGATTAAAAGCCCTTGTTTTATATGAGCCCCGGTCGTAACATTATGCATTACACACGAAGGCAGTTAAAGAATGGTGGACACTGCCTACGATTTATTATGCAACTTCGAATCCTGCATATCAATATAAGCATGTACACACATCCCAACTGCAACTCACGTAGGCTATGCATAAGTATATGCATATGCATATGCATATGCATATGCAAATGCAGGGCAAATTTTGGCCCTGAAATGTGTTGTGGAGAAATATCTGGAGAATGGACATACGTTGTTTGCTGCCTTTATGGATTTGGAGAAAGTACTGAGAATATACAGAGTAGACGGCAAGTAGCTGAAAGCAGTGAAAAGCATGTATGAGGGTGCAAAGGCGTCAGTACGTGTGGAGAATGAGCAGAGCGAGTTCTTTGATCTGAATGTTGGGTTAAAGCAAGGGTTTGTGATATCCCCATGGTTGTTCAATATATACTGTATATGGATGCAGTCATGAAAGAAATACAAGGAAGAGCAATGGATGTTGGTGTATCTTCCATAAGGGAAGGAAACGAGTGGAAGTTGCCTGAACTGCTGTTTGCTGATGACACAGTTCTGATGAGAGATAATGAATGGGGGTTGCAGGGGCTGTTAAATATGTTTGGAGCAGTGCGTGAAAAACGGGAATCTGAAGGTAAATACGGGAAGAGCAAGGTTATGATCTTTGAAAGGGGCGCAGCCACAGAGTGTGAGGTGAGGTTGAACGGTCAGGCTATGGAGAATGTCATCTCATGTAAGTATTTGGGCATGTGTTGAGTAAAGATGAGAGTATGATGAAAAAGTGCAGGAGAGGGTGCAACAGGGGAAGAGGGTTGTAGGAATGCTAAAATCAGTAACAAGAAATAGGGTGCTCAGAATGGAAGTAAAGAAATCTTTGCATGCCAGTGTGGTAATCCCGACATTGACTTACGGGAGCGAAACATGGACGTTGGTGTAAGAGACTCCAACCAAGAGTGAGAGGGGTGGAAATAAGTTACTTGAGAATTGCGTGCGGAGTTCATGGAGGGATAGACAGACGAATGAGGAATACGAAACGAACTCAGTCGTGCGATCACACCTGTGCTGGAAAGTGTGAAAAGGAACACCTTGAGATGGTTCGGCTATGTGGAACGTATGGGAAGCGAGAGAATGACTAAAAGAGTGTATGAGAGTGAGGTGGAAAGACAGAGGGGGTGAGGTAGACCTAGTGATAGGTGGAAGGATTGAGTTAAGAAATATATGAGTGAAGGCTTTGCAGGATGGGAGGAGGGCTGTCGACTGATTGGGGACAGAGGTGCATGGGGCCGTTTCGTTCGTAGCCACCCTTTCGGGGATCACGGCGTCCGACAATAGATAAATAGATAGTAATATTTCACAGTTGTGGAATTGTTAATGAATACAACCGATCACTACCGAGAAGTGAGAACTTGTCAAATAGGGGCCTGGCAGGCAGCTCCCGTCTGGGGTATCTCTCTCTCTCTCTCTCTCTCTCTCTCTCTCTCTCTCTCTCTCTCTCTCTCTCTCTCTCTCTCTCTCTCTCGTATTGTAATGTATGTTTTATATAATTATAAACTATTTGTATAGTTTTAAATATAAGTTTCTTATGAATTTGTTTTGAATACCAGGCATATTCTTGTCCTCTTTTATTATTCTTGGAGATACCAACCCTTATAATCGATGAAGGGGGTTGAGTAAACACCACCGTATGTTACGGGGTCCCTATAACTCGAGGGAGAGGTTTCATAGGGATATAATGGTGGGTGTACAAGTTTTATAGTTTGGCTTATTAATACAAGTCACCAGAATAACATGGATGGGTATACACTATACAGTTACATAGAATGAAGTAAACACAAATGCAATATACATAGGAACATACAATAATGATATACTATAACTAGAGACGGTAGTATGATTATTATAACTCGTGAATATATTTCTTAATGTGGCATGCATTGTAAGGCAGAGTACTTCACATTTAAGTATACAACAGTCTGGTAACTGACTGGTCAAGCAGACATGTGACAGTATACTCATAAGTGAATAGACAATATGAAAGATAGCGTGCATATGATTTAATGGCAATGGTACGTAATACAATTGACATAAAAGGAGCCTGAAAGACAGGTCAAGTTTTAAAATAATTCTCTCTTAATTAAATACCTGTCCAGGTTTGACTGGTAAAGATTATATAGAGGCCAGATAGCACTCTTGAGGCCTGATAGCACTCTGGGTTATGTCGAGGCCAGAGAGCACTCTAGGTCAAGCCGGATAGCACTGAGTCAGGCCAGATAGAATTGGGTAGAGGTCGGACAACACTCTGGTGAGCTGGAAAGCACCTTAAGGCTGGATAGCACTCTTGAGGCGGGAAAGCACTCTTGATCTCAGGGGGAAGGTGAGATGACTTCCGCTGCTCCTTCTGCTCCCCTATCCTGTTTTTATCTGGCTCCGGACTCCATTGTACTGCAGAGAAAAAGGACACCGGTAGGGGGTCTCCATGGGGCTTGTAGATCCTTTTTGTCATGGGGTCAGGGGCAAGGGGGAATGGAGTGGAAGTGCTCTCATATCCTTTCAAACGACCTGGCTCTGCTGGCAGGTGACGTCACGTCTGGTGAGGTCGCAGCGATGGCAGCCATCTACGGAGTTGCCAAGCATCGCCATTTAAGCTGGGGAGTGGTCTTTGGAGGAGCAGTCTTTGTGGAATTGGCCGGAAGGGGGAGTTATTGATTTTGGTGGGTAACTGTCCTATTTTGGGGTAGTTTTCATCCAGGGGAAACTGCTCCATTTTGTGGTATAACATTCTTAACTTTGTTTGTTTGTCATATTTGCAACATCCTCATCCTATATGTGCGGATGTGGATATTAGAATTATTAAAACTGAGGATTCGAATGCGGATGTTGATTGCATTGTAAATAAAAATGCGAATGTGGATTTCAAAAAGTTGCCGGAAATATGCGGATGTGGTTATTTGATACATCTCTTAAATAAACACATTCATTAATTAGTATAATTACGTGATAGGCTTGCATCACGAACAAGGTAATTATGAAAATATTACCGATGTCAGAATGGTATGCAAATAAGTAAATATACGTACTATATACAATAAGAAAAACAAAAGAAAAAATTGTATGTGTGTGAGAGAGCTACTTGGTTTCGATTTGATTTAGTTATATTTAGCTCGTATAAATACGGGATATACAAAGGTTGCATACAGGTACATACACGGAGACTCAAAAGGGTGAAGATGCTTTTTTTTTTTTTTTTTTTTCTATGTGATTGAGGGAGGCAAAAGGCATAACTACCTATAGCGAGTGCCTCCCCCATAGTTGAAAGAGTGACAGGGCCAAAATCAAGGGACGTTCGAGCCAAAATGCCTGGACACACGGAGTTTGAAGCAATTTAAGTCATAGGAAGAGGGAAAGACTGATTCTGGGAGAGAGTTCCAGAGCTCAGCTGTTGAGTAGAAGAAAGTTTGAGAGTAACGTTTCACTCTTGGGTTGGAGAGTTGCACAGAGTAGGGGTGGGATTGAGTTGCAAGACGGGTACCACGTGCCCTACGTAAAGGAGGTGGTATGCACTGGGATAGCTCTGAGGAACACTGATTATTATAGTAGCGATAGAATAGCGAGAGAGATGCAGCATTGCGGCGGAGAGAGAGAGATTGCAGAGAGTTGGTGAGTGGACGGGAGTTAATGATACGAAAGGCCTTCCTTTCAACTTTGTCTAGGAGAGCGGTGTGAGAGGAACCTCCCCACACATGTGAACAATACTCAATACAAGGGCGCACTATGCCCCTGTACAGAGCAAGAAGCTGTGCAGGGGAAAAGAACCCCCTAAGGCGGTTGAGCACACCCAGCTTCTGGGAGGCTGCCTTAGCAAGACTGGTAATATGGTCCTTCCAAATGAGAGCAGAAGAAAACGAGACACCAAGAATATTGAGAGAAGATGAAGGGTTGATTTTTGTATTGTTGAAGAATAAGGGATAGTCCGCTGGGAGATCCTGACGGGTAGATAGATGGAGAAATTGGGTTTTGGAAGCATTAAAGTTAACAAGGTTTTCTCTGCCCCAATTGGAAATAGTATTTAGATCAGAATTTAAGAGTTCTATGGCTTCATTACGTTTGTCGTTGAGGGATTGCTGGCTGGGGCGTTCTGAAAAACTAATGGAGTAGTGTAAGGTTGAGTCATCTGCGTATGAATGGATGGGAATTAAGGTACAGTTAAGGAGATCATTTATAAAAATTAGAAAGAGAATAGGAGATAGGACAGAGCCCTGAGGAACATCGGAGTTTATAGGGTGAGGAAGTGAACAATGGCCGTCCACAACCGCGGCTATGGAACGGCCGGAAAGGAAATTAGAGACAAAGGCACAGATGGAGGGATAGAAACCGAAGGAGGGTAGTTTAGAAATTAAAGATTTATGCCAGACTCTATCGAAGGCTTTTGATATGTCTAGTGCAATAGAAAAAGTCTCACCGAAGTCCCGAAAGGAGGATGACCAAGAGTTAGTAAGATATGAAAGAAGATCACCAGTAGAGCGACCCTTAAGGAAGCCATACTGGCGATCTGAGAGCAGATTATGAAAAGAGAAGTGCTTAAGAAATTTGGAAGCAAGAATAGTTTCAAAAACTTTAGAAAGACAAGAGATAAGAGCAATTGGACGATAGTTGGAGGGTTGAGAGCGGTCACCCTTCTTTGGGACAGGTTGAATGTGAGCAAACTTCCAGCATGAAGGGAAGACGTTAGAGGATAGACAGAGACGAAAGAGTTTGCCTAGGCAGGGAGTCAGCACGGAAGCACAGTTTTTGAGAATAACAGGAGGAACACCGTCCGGACCGTACGCCTTATTAGTGTTAAGCCCAGAGAGGGTACAAAGTACATCTTTAGAAGAGATTAGGATATTAGGCATAAGTAAGAGAGAGGAGGGCGGAGAGGGAGGAATAGCACCGGAATCATCCAAGGTGGAGTTTCTAGCAAAAGTTTGAGCGAAGAGTTTAGCTTTGTCAGAGGAAGAAGTGATGGTTGTGCCATCAGAGTGGGAAAGGGGAGGGAAAGACGAGGAAGAGAAATTGTTGGAGAGGTTTTTGGCTAGATGCCAGAAAGCTTGGGAAGAGCTAGAGTTGGATAGTTCAGTGCATTTATTATTGATGAAAGAGTGTTTGGCAAGTCGAAGAACAGATTTGGCTTGATTCCGGGCAGAAACATATGAAGAATGAGAGTCTTGAGTTTTAAGGCGTCGGTACCATTTGAATGCTTCCTCCTTATTGCGGACAGCAGTAGAACAGGAGTGAGTAAACCAAGATTTTTTAGCATTAGTCTGAGAGAAAGAGAATCGAATGTATGCTTCCATGCCCGATAGGATTACCTCGGTAATGCGTTCAGCACTCTTCGAGGGTCCTCGGCCATGGAAGCAGAAATCATTCCATGGGAAATCAAAGAAGTACTGCCGAAGAGCCTCCCAGTCGGCAACACCAAAGTGCCACAAGCGCCGCCGGCTAGGAGGATCGGGTGGCTGTACTGGAGAGATAGGACAGGTGACAGAGATAAGTTTATGGTCGAAGGAGCCCAAAGGAGAGAAAAGATCGACAGTATAAGAAGAAGGGTTAGAAGTTAGAAACAGGTCAAGAATGTTGGGCCGATCTCCGATGCGATCCGGGATACGGGTGGGTTGCTGAACTAACTGCTCTAGGTCATTTAGGATAGAAAAGACGTAGGCTTGTTCCCCAGGTGGATCAGTAGTGTGAGAGGAGAGCCATTGGCGGTGGTGAACGTTGAAATCTCCTAAGATGGAGATTTCTGAGAAAGGAGAAATGGATAGAATGTGTTCCACTGTAGAGTTTAGATAGTCAAAGAATTTAGGAAAGTTGGTAGAGTTAGGGGAAAGATAGACAGCACAGAAATATTTAGTAAGAGAATGACAGGAAAGTTTGAGCCATAAAGTTGAGAATTCAGAGGAGTCGAAATCGGGAACACGAGAGCAAGTGAGTTTGTTGTGCACATATGCACAACATCCGCCATTGGCTTTGAAACTAGGATAGAGAAAGTAGGAGGATACAGAGAAGGGGTTGCTGGATGTTGCTACAGACACCTGGGTTTCGGTGAGGAAGAGAAGATCAGGTTTGTAGGAGGAGAGATGGTGCTCAACAGAGTGAAAGTTAGAGGAAAGTCCGCGAATGTTGCAGAAATTAATAGAAAGAGTAACAGGCCGAGGTCCAGGTAATTGTGTGGGGTCGTCAGGGGATGGTCGGTCGGGTGAGGGGGCATTTATGGTCCCCCCCCCTGGGGACTCCGAGGCTGGGCTAAAATTAATCATTTTTGTGTTTTTTTTAATTTTGGTGTGGAGGAATGAAGTGTGGTGTGCATGTTTAGTGTAGTGAAGTGGATAGGAGGAGGAGGTGTTTGTGAGAGCTAGCTGGATTGCTCTCAGTGTAAATGAGGCACAAAGAAAATCAGTAAGAGAGGCCAAGCAAATGAAACAGGAGTTCCAGCGACTCTTTATCACATGCCTATAACCTCACCTTTGAGTCCCTGGGATCCTTCCGACACCTAATAATTGCCAGAATAAATGTTAATAAAACGTCCTGATATACTGAATGGCTTAACCCCTACTGTACCGGCGACGTTTTTATTAGTTTCTTCGAGCTATAATTAGACGAATGTGTGCAGCTTAAGACAGATCTGTGGTGGTAAAAAGGGTTAAGGGAGATATTTCGAAGCTGGTTAATTGCTGGATGCTCTTTTTAAACTTAATAAAGTTATCTAATTGTAGTCAGAATATAATGAAAAGGACGTCACTGGTACTGGATAGGTTAAGGGGAGATATCCACTTGAGGGATTTTTTTCTTGACTCCTTTCTCCCTCATGTTTAGCTCCATTGCCTTTCTAATTTAAGACGTTCGCCCCATTATTTTGACGATTTTAAGAACTTTCGGCCAATTTCTGTCAATTTTAAGACCTTTCGTGCCATTTAGGTGTCGATTTTATCCTGGTGAGCGATAGCGAGCCTGTTATTTAAGAGGAACCGGCTTTCAGCCGGGACATTTTTCTGCCGAAAAATGTACAAATTTATCTTGAAAGGGGCTCAAGGGGGTGTAATCTTAAGTTTGATGGATATCTAGAGACCAAACTAAAAACCTCCCCTTAACTTCTTCCCCGTCTATATTTGACCTCTTAGATTATGTGTCCCATCTTCCCATTACAGACGTCTTGCCAAATAGCTTCTAATCCTACTGCCTGTTAACCCCATTCGAATATTCACTTTCTATTGAACGTCTTCGGTCTTCACATCTCCTTCCTTGTCTGGTATCTTTCCTTTCTAGCCCTCCCCCTCTTTCTCCTCCGCCTCCTCCTTCCCTCTCTCACCCAACAATTTAAGTCTTCTCTCATTAATTACTTGTTCTCGGTGTAATAGTCTGTATAACCTTCCCCTTTTCCCCTCTTGTCCTTTCGTGTACCTCTCTATTAAGGAGGGTCACCGGCTTTTTTTTTTATCTTTCTCTCCTTTTCTCTCTTTCCCTGGCTTGTATCCATTCGTCCCCATTCAGCCAACTGTTTTAAGACGTTTATCCCCATCCAGGTGTCGATTTCTTCCTGGCGAGCGATAGCGAGCCAGCATTGTATGGAGAAATCTGGCTTCGCCGGAGAAATTTTTCTATCGAAAAATGTACAGATTTAGCTTGCTGTCAAAACAAATATATATATGCTGGCTCGCTACCGCTCGCCAGGAAAATACTGACACCTGGATGGGGGTAAACGTCTTAAAACAGTAGGGTGAATGGGGCCGAATGGATAAAAGCCAAAGAGAGAGGGAGAGAAAGAGAACAAAAGCGAGGTGGGCTCCCTAAAGGGCCTGTCATACATTCACGATCTATACCTGCGACCCTGATAATTCGCCAGAGAGCCGATGCACCTGGGTAATCCTAGTGATCCGTCTCCAGATTACCTGAAGTAATGACGGTGGGCGTGCCAATTACGATTGCCACAGGAGCCCCGATGATGTACAGTCACTCAACAATTTCGCGACCTCACCTATTTCTAACTATGGAAGCATGTCTCTAGAAACGAATTTATACATATATTTTTCTAAACATCAACTACAAAATTACTGTACTATTTATTGGTACCGTAAGCAAGTTCCATCCAAAAATGTATCCAGGTAGTTGAAATAGCATAAAGATAAAACATAGGGTATATAAGTGACTGTACCTGTGGGCAGGGACGGTGCCCCTGCGTCATGCACACCGTTATGCAATGATATGTGCAGAAAGTGGTCGCCGCTCTAACGGGATACGTCAAGATTGGCAGAGACGTCCCTGTGGTCACCAAAAGGCATACCTGTGGTGACTACAGGGATGCCTCTGGTAATATTGGCCCACTCAGAGTTCGTGTCTGCCTTCCCTGCCTGCCTCTCTTGCCTACACTGCCTATCTCCCTGCCTGCATGTCTCCCCTTCCTACCCTACCTATCTCCCTGCCTGTCTGTCTCCCCTGCCTACACTACCTATCTCCCTGCCTGCCTAAACTACCTATCTCCCTGTCTGTCTATCTCCCTTGCCTACACTACCTATCTCCCTGCCTGCCTTTCTACCCTGCCTACACTACCTATCTCCCTGCCTGCCTGTCTACCCTGCCTGCACTACCCATCTCCCTGCTTGCCTGTATACCCTGCCTACACTACCCATCTCCCTGATTGCCTGTCTACCCTGCTTACACTACCCATCTCCCTGCCTGCCTGTCTACCCTGCCTGCTTTTCCTGACTACCTACCATCCCTACCTGCCTCCCCTGCCTACACTTCCTATATCCCTGCCTTGTCTACATACCATTCCTTCCTACCTATTCTTCCTACATTGCTTACCCTCCTGGCTGCTTGTCTTCCCTGCAAACCTACCTACATATCTCCCTGCCTGCTCTGTTTGCCTATCTGCTTCACCTGCCTACCTATCAATCTCACTGCCTTTCCTACCTACCCTTTCGTCCTGCCTACCCTTTCTACTTTTGCCTTCCCCTTCCTGCGTGTATCCCCTGCCTACCTACCTTTCCTTTCTACTTACCCAGCCTGCCTACCTCTCCTGCCTACCTACCCTGCCTACTTACCCTTACCCTTCCTAACTTGCCTATCAATATCTCCTTCCTATTTACCCTTCCTATATTCACTACTTCTCTGCATACCCTGCCTTCCCCCTGTCTGAATGCCTATCTTCCTTCCTAATCTGACTCACTGCCTTCCCATCTTTCTTCCCTAGGCATCCAACCTAACTTCTGTCATGCCTAACTTATGCCATTTCCTTCCTTTCTTCCTTATCTCCCAACCGAACCTACCGTACCTCCCTTGATTATCTATTGTTTTGTCCTACCTATCGTTGCTGCTTATATAACCTTCTAGCCTTCCTGTGTACCTTTCTATCCTGCCTATTTACCTGTCCACCCTGCATTTCTATTCTACCTATCTATCTTTCCTGTTTTTCTACCCTTCCTTTTTACCCAGCCTATATACCTTTCTACCCTGCTATTTACCTTTCTCACTGTTGCTAATTGCCCCAGTCATGCCTGTGAATGCCTGTGCCTTCACACGACACGTCACAGACACATCTGTGGGACAGGATTTCCGGTGTATTGTTGGAGCTCGCATCACGGCCCACACCGACTTGTTCACGGCTTCTTGGAATTGCCTGGGACCATGCTCACGACATGACTGCGGTAGCTTGTTTGATGGTAATCGGTACTGAGATCGTGAATGTGTGACAGACCATTTAGTCGTCACCTTGCTCACGCTCTCTATTTTGTTGTTTGCAGTGAGTTGTATTATAAATTATATATGATCAGTTTCAGAATATCAGTAGTGCTCATTGCTGGAAAGTGAAGCCAAGTGTCTATACATAATTATCTTTAGATTGTACACTGTATTTTTTTCTGATGATGACTAAAATGTACTTTCTTTGTTTCAGGTGAGTGTGAGAGTGAGATCAGTGACAGACAATGATGTGAACTGTACAGTAAGTGTTGTTTTCTCTAATGAACTTAACATGAGGTTATAAGTGAACATCTTAAGTTGTGCCTGTCCTACTATCTCTATGTTTTATTTCTGGCAGTTTTCTTCTCTTTGTATGATTTTCTGTGTGTCACCTGTGCATAAAGGATATTAAAAGAGTTTCCCATATATATATACTGTATCTGTGAATCTATTCGTATTACGGTACCGTTCAAGCACAAATAAAATTGCATGTTGCCTATTTAGTATTCTGTAATACTACACACACACACACACACACACACACACACACACACACCACACACCACACACACACACACACACACACACACACACACACACACACACTACCGAGGATTAACCTCCCATTGTAGTACCTGCACCCTCTTTACCCTGACCATACCAAAACAGTTTCTGTATGTATGTATGTTTGTGTGCATATGTGAGCGTTTGTGTTGTTCTGTATATGAGTAAGTAAATAAATGTGTATATGTATCACTTACTCTCATGGTTATTTTATTATAATTTGTATTCTGCACATGCATCATTATTGTATTTATTTATTTTGTTTGTAAACTAAGCTTACCATCCTCATATCTGTACATCTCATGTTCATCCACTAAATTGTAAAATGTGTATTTTCAGCTCATGAGGCTGCCATTCTTTAATAAATCGTTTATTATTATTATTATTATTATTACATTGTTTATATATATTTTTAATCTCCTATCTCTCTTTCTTGTGTTCTTTTCCCCCCTTTCTGATTAATTCACTTCAATCCTCTGTTTTTCCCGCGTATCCCCTCGCTGTATTTGTTTCTTTGACATCGACTTGATCACATTCACATACTTCTTATTTTTTAACATAATTTATCTGGAGAAACCATTTCCTACCGGTACAGTCACTTATAAAAATATGTGGATTCTGAATTTTTATTTTTGTGTATGTGCAAATACATCAAACATAATTGACTTATAGATGTGATGTAATTTGCTTTAATTGATCAATATTCATACATCTGTGGCCTACTTACATTCTATCTATCTATCTATCTATCTATATGCTCAGGCCCAATCCCCACTTTTAATATTTGTACATACCGCTTCAATATTCTTTAGTTTTCTTATAATTTTAATATTTCCTTGTTTTGTTCTTCATTATTTCCTTACTTTCCTCAAATATGCTCCATTAAACTCTATTACCGGTACCTTCAAGTTTACTTTTTTCTGCATCTTCTCTTTCATTTACTTTTCTTGTATCTTGTTACTTTAGATTTTTATTTCTCTGTCCCATTTGCCTTGTCTCTTCATCAGCCTCAGGACCTTTTATGTCCTCTCTCTCTCTCTCTCTCTCTCTCTCTCTCTCTCTCTCTCTCTCTCTCTCTCTCTCTCTCTCTCTCTCTCTCTCTCTCTCTCACAACACAAACCCAATAACATCTCCCATAAAATCGCGATTTTGTTTCGTCTCGGTGCGATTTCTTTTATGTTGGCTGAGTTTTGTTTCCGTTTGTTGATTGTCTAGCTGAGGCAAATGTGGAGTGTGTGTGTGTGTGTTGCAAACTTGAGGACTGTAGAAAAGGACATACAGTATATCAGTCTAATATTTATACGATTTAATTATACATATGGAAGGGACAACCATCGTAGGGTAATACTTTTTAATAGTACACAGTATTGCAAACTCATGGACATTAATTTCGGTCTTATTTGAACCCCTCAAACTGTATCAACCAAGCTCCAAAATGTAAATACTAGAGATATGGAATTTATAAGGAAAGCTGATTTAGTTGTGGATAACTTGAACCAGTTAAGGGGACCGATCTGCCTTTTCTCTCTGGGTTTTATCCATTCGGCCTCATTCAGCCCATTGTTTTAAGACGTTTCTACCCATTCAGGTATCGACTTTTTCCTGGCGAGCGACAGCGAACCATCATTGTATTGAGAAATTTGGCTTCGCCGGAGAAATTTTTCTACCGAAAAATGTACAAATTGAGTCAGCTGTCTAAAACATAAGACAAAATATGCTGGCTCGCTATCGCTCGCCAGGTGTAAATCGACACCTGGATGAGGATAAACGTCGTAAAACAGTAGGTTGAATGGGGTCGAATGGCTACTACCCAGAACAAAAGGTCACCCCCCTTAAGGCCAACATTGTGACCATGACTGTACAGTTGGCCTAATAGTCATAGTGACGAGTGCCATTTAACCCCTTTTGTACCGGTGACGTCTTTTTAATTATAGTCTTGCTGTATTTAAGTGATTTAGTGAAGTTTTCGAAGGATCTGAGGTTATAAAAAGGGTTAAGGAGATAGTTCGAAGCCTGTTAATTGATGGAGGCCCTTTTAAACCTGAATACAATCGTCTAATAGTAGGCAAAATAAAGTTAAAAGGACGTCGCCGGTACAGAAAGGGTTACTAAAAATAATACTTCCACTATTCAGCAGATTTTAGTTGACTAATAGGAGTCACTTATTCAACTACTTGCCTACATTTGCCAGCCATATGCAACATCTGGCAGCCGTTACTACCGGGTGCTTAGTGTGGGGAGAGAGCCTTCTTCTTTGCTATCCCTTCCTTCCACTGTCCCTTACTCTCGGGTTAGCTATCTCTACTAGAATTAAGTGCAGAATAAAGACAAATAAGACTTCATTTGTTTGGCCTAATTTGCATATTACCGTAAACCGTATATTCTAGTGATGACACTTTGGATTAGTATTTTCTTCTAGCTTCTGACAGGCAATTTTATTCAGCTTAGAATTCACTTATATGAATTAAATAACATTTAACATTTTAACTATCCTATGAAGACATCTACTTTCCCCGTAGAACTAGGGCAGCTGAGAGTGCCCATGAATTTACACTTTCTCCTCCACAATGCAGAACTTCTGCTTATCAGAATTCATTTATCCCCAGAGCTACTACTCTTTGGAATTCACTTCCCTCGAATTGCTTTCCACAAACTTACAATCTACAAATGTTTAAATCCAGTTGTTACAAACATTTTATGAATGGAGGATGCCTTTAGGCACATGGACCTTTTTGTTTTATCTGTGTTTTTCCTTCCTTCGTTCATTGTCTCTTTAAAAAAAAAAAAAGGGAGAAAACGGATAGAAAGAGCAATGCATATGTAAGATAAAAGATAATCGTTATGAGTGCACAATGTATACTGTATAGGCCTACTATCAAACGTAATTTGGAAACATAAAACTGTATATAAATAAGCAGCACTTTAGTAAAACACTTTATTTCAAACACGATTAAGTAAAATATAAAAGTATGGACTGGTCAGAGGTTCATAATCTATACCAATGCTAATAACAGTGAAGCTTTAAACTACTCAAGTCACTATCTCTTCGTGTGGCCCGTCTGTGTGTGTGTGTGTGTACTTGAAAATGCACTTTTATTTTACTTTATTTTTCTATTTTCTTTTGCACCCACTGTCTTGTAATATAGCCTGATCTTCTGTAGCCTTGCATCATACTAGGTGAGTTAAATAACTTATCTTACTCTTTCTATCTCTAACGCTACTCATAGGATGTTTACATTTTCACCTTTATCGGGCAGATGCTCGTCCCTTAGGAAGAAATGATAGATAGACTCAGTATTAGGGAATAGGTAGGAAATTATGATAATAAGACAAGATGATATTAACTCGGTCCCAGTCGAGGAATAATCCTGATGACAGACAAAACGCAGTGAGAGATGCAGTACAAATGAACCGTGAAACAGACAATGAAGTTAATGGAGATGTACAAGCAAACCCTGTTAGAGAAAATGCAGAAAATAACAATCAACAACTGCAGCCCGCAGAAGAAAACGCAGGAATCAATAATTCGCAAGACAACAGAGGTGTGGAACAAAATAATGAAAATAGTGTAGGCCTAAACGAAGATAATGAGAGAGAAATAATCGAAAATCGTGAACAGAACGAACGACCTCGTAACGTAAACATGAATGGTGGAGAATGGATGGGACATTCTGGTGACGGACTCACAACATTAGTGAATGAAATCTATACAGAAGTGATACAATGGCAACATAATAAGTTTGAACTACCGATTTGTGAAGCCGCAAAAGACATGCTGGGGGAACTCAGACGTATGATCCTAAAGTATGTTCAGGATGCCCCTTTGGCGCACGTGGCAATCAAGATAGCTTCTTTCATTCCTCAGTTGTTCCTTCAAAGAAAAAGACCAAAGGGAAAACTGAATGAGAACATTAAAGCGCTGAAACAGAGAATGGAGTGGTGGAAAAATGGGGAGTTAGACAAAATTCTTAGCCAAGTACGAGCAATCCAGCAAAGACTGAAAACAAAACAACGAAGAAAGAGGAAGCCAGATGATATGGCACGATCAGTGGGAAATAGCATGAGGATTGGTAAAGTGGCACAGGCAGTCAGAATGGTCACTGGGGAAGCCTCAAGTGGGGTGCACGAAGTGAATCGACGCATCTTGGACCAGCTGAAGGAGAAACACCCAGAAGCAAAACCAGCAAGTGATGAGGCCAAACTAGACGGGGAATATGTTCCTCCAGACCCGGTGATATATGAGAATATAACTGGAGACCTCATATGGAGAAAGGCGCTGAAAACACAGGGAGGAGCAGGTCCATCAGGAGTAGATGCTAAGACTTGGAGGATCTTCCTAAGTCAAAACAAGTTTGGTTCAGCCGCGGGTGACCTTTGTGAAGCAATAGCAATGCTGGCAAAGAAACTTGCATCATCACCATGCGTGAACATAGAAGCTCTGACAGCATGTCGCCTGATACCTTTAAATAAGAATCCAGGAGTTAGACCAGTAGGCGTTGGGGAAGTTCTTAGAAGGATTATAGGAAAAGCAATCATGTCTGTATTTGGAAAAGATGTACAAAGAGCAGTGGGCAACTTACAAGTATGTGCAGGACAGCAAGCCGGAGGAGAAGCAGCAATACATGCAATGAGGAAGGTATATCATGAGGAAGATTGTGAAGCGGTACTGCTAGTGGATGCAACAAATGCCTTTAACACCATTAATAGGGAGGCAGCTATTCACAACATCAAGATCAAATGCCCGAGCATCGCAAAGTACATAGAAAATACTTATAAGGAGCCAGCTAACCTGTATATAGTTGGAAGCACAAAGAAGGAAGAAATGAAAATTCTCAAATCAAATGAAGGAACAACGCAAGGAGATCCAGTGGCAATGGCAATGTACGCACTGGCACTATCAATTCTGCAGCAGAAAATAAAACATGAGGTAACCCGAGTGAAACAAGTGGCGTATGCAGATGACCTCACAGGTGCAGGAAAAATAGGGGATCTCAAAGAATGGTGGCGGAGAGTACAATCGGTAGGCGAAGTCATTGGGTACCATCCGAATGCTAGTAAATCTGTACTAATAGTGAAAGAAAACAAGTATGAAGAAGCGGTGCGGACTTTTGATGGGACAGGAGTGAAGATTACAAAGGAGGGTCAACGCCATTTGGGAGCAGTAATAGGCACAGAAGAATGCAAGAGAGACTATGTGCGAAAAAAGGTAGCAGAGTGGGTAAAGGAAGTGAAAACCCTGGCAGACATTGCGAAATCTGAACCACATGCTGCATATACTGCCTTCACATATGGTGTTAAGCACAGATGGACCTTTCTTATGAGAACAGTGCCTGGCATTAGACAGATGCTCCAACCGCTTGAAGAAGCAATCAGAGGAACATTCATACCGGCCCTAACAGAGATGGAAGGCGTCACGCAAGAGCTAAGAGATCTATTAGCTCTTCCGCCAAGGTTCGGAGGTATGGGGATCATAAACCCAGTGGAGGCGGCACTACATGAGAACCAAAATTCCCTTAAACTTACTACGTCTCTGACAGAAAAAATACGGGAGCAAAATGAAAATGATGAGGTGGACGAAGAGGAACAACGAAATGCAAGACAGGAAATTACAAAGAACAGAGAAGAGAGACAGAAACATAGCCTAGAACAAATTAAGACCAGATGTAGGGAAGAACTGAAAATGAGAGTTGAGATGGCACAAGACACGGGGGCTTCAAATTGGCTCACATCATTACCAATAAAGGAGAAAGGCTTCAGCTTAAATAAACAAGAATTCAATGATGCCGTAGCCTTGAGGTATGGGTGGCCAGTTTCGAACCTGCCGCTGAAATGTGCATGTGGTGAAATAAACAACTCAGACCACTGTATGACTTGTAAGAAAGGAGGATTCATCTGTATCCGGCATGATGAAGTACGAGACATCACTGCACAAATGCTGGACGAGGTGTGCCATGATGTCAGAATCGAACCGGAACTTCTGCCTATGGACGGACAGCGCTTGGCCCACAATACTGCAAATACTTCAAATGAAGCAAGAGTGGACGTAAGTGCTAGAGGTTTTTGGACGAGGGGACAACAGGCTTTTTTCGACATCAGAATCTTCAACCCAAGAGCACAAACATATCGTGAGTGAGGACACAAGGCGGCATACTTGAGAAACGAAAGTGAGAAAAAACGCGCTTATGAAGAAAGAATTTTGAACAGGGATCAAGGAAGCTTTACTCCTCTGGTCTTCTCATCGTCGGGAGGTATGGGACCTTCTGCAAGTGTCTTCTATGCCAGATTAGCTGAACAAATATCGGAGAAAAAGCGCCAGCATAGAAGCCAAGTCATAACTTGGATGAGATGCCGGCTCTCTTTCTCTCTTCTCAGGTCTGCACTCCTATGTCTCAGGGGTACAAGGTCCTCCCCGCTACAGAGGACAAGAGTGAGAGACTTGGACTTTGAAATGGTCGTGGCGGAGGGACGAATTGGGGAACAACTAGTTTGATTGTAGGGAGGTACTGGTACAATAAGATAAACTACAATGTAACTAGAATAAGATAGATTGTACACCACTTTGTAACTGTCACCTTAATAAAAAAAAAAAAAAAAAAAAAAAAATAGAAGGAAACATGCTTACATTACTGAAATGTTTGTGGACATGCAGTAATGCAAGTAATGGTCACTCTTCTGTAAATCTAAAATGGCTTACTTAAGAATGGGAAAGGGGTGGGACCTTCTATTTTGCCAATAGATGAGAGTGAAGAGGAAAACTGTACACAGACATCCCTGAGGTTAGACTAGTATTTATGACACGAACAACAGCCCTGATTTTACTTTTAATCAATACAACGTACCGTAATTCAATACAACGTACCGTAATTCAATACAACGTACCGTAATTCAATACAACGTACCGTAATTCAATAGTGATAGATATACAGGATAGAGATATTATGAGTGGTTAATTGATTAAAACTCCATCCATGCATATAGGAGACATGCATGTAAATACAAACAAAACACATCCAATGGCAAAAGGGTAAGCAATAATTTCATTGTAGTATGCCAAGTCAATTTGGTGACTGCTAAAAGAAAACCAATTTACTTTAGCATAGACTACAGTAGATCTGGACTGGACACGAAAATGGAACTTTGCAGTAAGGGACCCAAAATCGGAGAATGAACCCCCAAGTTCGAACCTCGAAACTGCGAAAATGTATCAAATTTTCGCGGTTTCGAGGTTCGAACTTTGGGGATTCGTTCTCCGGGTTTTGATCCCTTACTGCAAAGTTCCAGTTTCGTGTTCAGGCCAGATCTACTGTAGTCTATGACTTAAGCTATGATATCCCTTATCCCTTACATGATCGTATAACTAAATGTGTTACCTTATTAGATATTCAAAAACCACTAGTCAGTCTCAGTTATATTTAGTGATTTATTTCAACTATTAATAGTAAGCAAACAATACTATGCCTAAACTAATGACTTAAATTCATCAATTATTCCGTCTGCTTCAAAACATTGGACTTTTGCTACAATATATTTAGTATGTCCTCGTATTGTATTTTTCTCTCAATACTTATATTACAGGAAACGGTGAAGAATAGCACTCCTAAGTCATTAGAAACTTTATCAAAGACAAACGAAGTAAAGCCATGGCGACTCAACATTAAAAACAAATCGAGGTGGGAATGTGTAGAAAGGCGGGTGCCTCCTACTCTCTGTAAGGGAGAAGACGTACACTGAGAAAGCTCTAAATAACATTGATTATTGAAATAGCGGTAGAGTGAGAGGGATGCAACATTGCGGCACAGATATATTGTATGAAATAAGTAAGAGGAGGTGAATTGATGAGACGAAATGCTTTTGAAACACGTTTAGCCATACACCAGCCATCTCTTCAACTTAACCAGAGTGCTATCCTTTAAGGCCCCTTCACACAATCAGTGGGTACAGTACCTGTGGTGTCCGAACATGCTACACACCAGTTTCGAAGCATGGTAACGAAGCAAGGTAGAGAACGCGGTTCAGCAAAAAGGCTGTTAAGGGGGGGGGTCACCGATTTGTTTTTACTGTATCTTTATCTCCTTTTCTCTCTTTCCATGGCTTGTATCTATTCGGCCCCATTCAGCCAACTGTTTTAAGACGTTTATCCCCATCCAGGTGTCGATTTCTTCCTGGCGAGCGATAGCGAGCCAGCACTGTATGGAGAAACCCGGCTTCGCCGGAGAAATTTTTCTATCGAAAAATGTACAAATTTAGCTCGCTGTTAAAACAAATATATATTATATGCTGGCTCGCCAGGAAAATATTGACACCTGAATGGGGATAAGTCTCAAAACAGTATAGGCTGAATGGGGCCGAATAGATACAAGCCTAAGAGAGAGGGAGAGAAATAGAAAAAAAGCGAGGTGGGCCCCCTTATTAAGACTAATACCGGTATGTCAACACCTTTAAATTGTCTGCTCCTACCTTCCTTCATTCATTCCTGGGTTCTCCTCTTTCCCACTTCCTCACAGCACAGACCCATGTCAACATAAAATGTAATTACACTGGCTTGGTGCGAATAGGATATCTCTCTCAGACTCACTCACTCCCTCTCATTCTCACTCTCTCTCTGACTGTCAGACACTCTCTCTCTCACTGTCAGACACTCTCTCTCTTTCTCTGTATACCGTATATAAATAAGAAAAGGTTAAGTATCCTTGATCACGTAGTGGTGGAGTTGGTTAAAGCATGGACAATAGTCCTGACTGTCGGTGGTTCGAGCCCCGCTGAGAATATAAAAACACTTTGTAGCACGTATTTATAAATGTATTGATTTGCGTTTTCTATTGTCCTCATCTATTTCTCATTACTTGAATATTCTAATAACAACCTAATCTGACAATTATTTTATTGTAAATGAACGCGCCCCTTCTTTAGTTTCGAACAATATGTTGTACTCCTAGTTCTAGTGTGGTTAGTCAGTGTTGAAGCTCCGTGTTAATTAATAATTGTACCATACAGCTTGATTAATTATACGGTACTGTTCACCTTATTAGAGGTAGGATAGGCAAACAGACAAACAGACACACACAGACAGACAGACAGACAGACACACACACACACATACAGACACAGACACACACTTAACAAAACTCTTCCTTCTTCCAAACACCAGGCCATAATTTCCCCCATATATTGGTGTGAACATTATTTAACACAATTCCTATAATCACTCTGTTTTGGTCGGCCCCTCAAATCACGTGACTTTTGATATTTAGTGAAAGCCAACGGTTTTAAACGAGTTCAAACCTTGTTTCCCATTCACTAGTTGTGTTTTAACCCCTTCTGTACCGGCGACGTCTTTTATATTGTTTTAACCCCTTCTGTACCGGCGACGTCTTTTATATTGTTTTAACCCCTTCTGTACCGGCGACGTCTTTTATATTGTTTTAACCCCTTCTGTACCGGCGACGTCTTTTATATTGTTTTAACCCGTTCTGTACCGGCGACGTCTTTTATATTGTTTTAACCCCTTCTGTACCGGCGACGTCTTTTATATTGTTTTAACCCCTTCTGTACCGGCGACGTCTTTTATATTGTTTTAACCCCTTCTGTACCGGCGACGTCTTTTATATTGCATTCACTAGTTGTGTTTTAACCCCTTCTGTACCGGCGACGTCTTTTATTTTGTTTTAACCCCTTCTGTACCGGCGACGTCTTTTATATTGTTTTAACCCCTTCTGTACCGGCGACGTCTTTTATATTGTTTTAACCCCTTCTGTACCGGCGACGTCTTTTATATTGTTTTAACCCCTTCTGTACCGGCGACGTCTTTTATATTGTTTTAACCCCTTCTGTACCGGCGACGTCTTTTATATTGTTTTAACCCCTTCTGTACCGGCGACGTCTTTTATATTGTTTTAACCCCTTCTGTACCGGCGACGTCTTTTATATTGTTTTAACCCCTTCTGTACCGGCGACGTCTTTTATATTGTTTTAACCCCTTCTGTACCGGCGACGTCTTTTATATTGTATTTTAGCTATATTAAGGGGGGTGACCTGTTTTTGTTCTGTCCTTTTCTATCTTTCTCTGGCTTGTATCCATTTGGCCCCATGCAGCCTACTGTTTTAAGACGTTTATCTCCATCCAGGTGTCAATTTTGTACTGGCGAGCGGTAGCGAGCCAGCATATTTTTAAAATGTTTTGACAGCAGGCTAAATTTGTAAATTTTTCGATAGAAAAATGTCTCCGGCGAAGCCGGATCTCTTCATATAATGCTGGCTCGCTATCGCTCGCCAGGAAGAAATCGACACCTGGATAGGGATAAACGTCTTAAAATAGTTGGCTGAATGGGGCCGAATGGATACAAGCCAGAGAAAGAGAAAAGGAGAAACAAAAAGTCACCCCCCTTAAGACAATTATATGCAGCTTAAGAAGGATATGTGACACTATAAAGGATTCATTGAAATAGTGTGTAGCCTTTTCATTGGTAAACGTTCTTCCTAAGCTGAACAAAGTCGTCTAATATATGCCGGAATATAATGAAAAGGACGTCGTCGGTACAGAAGGGGTTAATACAGCGTGAAATGTGACCAACCTTTTACTTATACACTTGATTTATTATTCTGGAAAATCGATCTAGTCAGTAAATGGAACAGGGACATAGGCTATATATTGATTGTCAGATTTTTAGCTCGTATTTTCTTCTCGTGAATAAGATTTTTAGCTCGTATTTTCTTCTCGTGAATAATTCTGCCATCCCCTAATCCCAACTCTCTTTTAATACTCTACCAATTATGTATAGTTTCACCTTTTCTCAATGATATATAATGTAAACTCTTACCTCTCTTTCCCACAAGTTTCTATATTCTTCAGAGGTAGGCCTACTCTAGATTAAAACAAAAAAATATACATAAAATAAATACAAGAAAAGCACACGAAGAAAAGGTTGAGAAACAGAGCACACAAACTCTGGTAAATCTTTAAATATTGAGCACCGTTCCCTAGAGTGGAGGTAGACAGGACCACGGAGAAAGCAATGGTGGAAACACTAAGAAAATGTAAGGTGAGAAAAGTTGTTGAGGAAGGTGATGCAGCCTACCAGTATCTGCTAATCTATATTTTTATTTATTTCACCACAACACCAAACACCTCCAACGAAATTAATGAAAGCAACACAGAAAGTCTGCCCCCAGAATTACACACTAGCCTATGTTGTTTATTTCTTTCCTTCTAATATTCAATCATGTTGTGTGTGTGTGTGTGTGTGTGTGTGTGTGTGTGTGTGTGTGTGTGTGTGTGTGTGTGTGTGTGTGTGTACGTGAGTTTCATTGTCAACACACACATAATAATACGGCACTACATATTCCATATACATCACAAACTCAAGTTATTCACATTTGGAGAAGTGTCTCTGGTCAACCTTCTCAATAAACTGCATTTTCAAACACTGACCGTCCTCAAGTACCGTAATAATACTTGCAAACCCTCTAGGTCAGCATTAACCCCTTCAGTATCGATGACGTTCTTTTTCATTATATTCCAGCAATTATTAGATTTTATTCAGCTTAGGATGGACGTGTAGCAATTAAGAGGCCACAAACTACCTCAATTAACTTTTTTTTTAGCTGCCACAGATCCTTCCTAAGTGGCATGAAATCGTCTAAATATTGTTGAAATAACATAACAGACTTCCCCGGTAGTGAAAGGGTTAACAACGTTATCGGTACGGTACATTGTGTAAAGCACCGTGTAAATCCTTTATTATAGACTACACATCTATATGTAGTTATTAATTTATGAATACAATATCATACGGTATAATGACTTAACTACAGTGTGTTTGTGTGTGTTTGTGTGTGTGTGTGTGTGTGTGTGTGTGTGTGTGTGTGTGTGTGTGTGTGTGTGTGTTTGACCGTTCAACTTCACCTCACACTCTGTGACTTCACCCCTTTCGAAGACCATATCCTTGCTTTTCCCCGCATAATACTAATAATAATAATAATAATAATAATAATAATAATAATAATAAAAATAATAAAAATAATAATAATAATAAATGAATAAATAAATAAATAACATAACGTTCCCTTAAACCTGACCACACACATACAGTACATGGACCAGAGTAGTGTAGTGTGAAGGTCAGCTACAGGCTATACTACCCCGTAAATCACAAGGTTAGAAGGGCCATTCCCATGACTTAGGGCTGAGCTGTGCTAGTAAAAAAACATACTTATAATTTGTTCTCATAATCAACGTCGTCAGTTTGTTATTTATGATCTAACAATATTAATTTCTTTATCAATATCATATTGTTTATTAACTGATACTTATTTTATTTACCCTATTCTAAGTTTTTTCACCCTCATTTTTATTTCACTATCCACATTATTTGTTCTAATGCTATAGTCATTTACACTTATCATATTAACCAAGCCTTATGGGTCACTGGTGTTGTTTTTGTGCATTATTTCCTCCTTAGGCCAATTTATTTAATCACGAAATCTTCTTTCTTTCTTTTTCTATATGGCTGAGGGAGATAAAATGCAAAACTGCTTGTGAGGAGTGCCTTCCTCAGAGTTGAAAGAGTGACAGGGACAAAATCAAGGAATGTTCAAGCTAAAAGGCCTGGACACATGGAATTTGAAGTAATTTAAGTCATAGGATGAGGGAAAGATGGATTCAGGGAGAGAGTTCCAGAGCTCAGCTGTTGAATGGAAGAAAGACTGGGAACATCGTTTCACTCTTGGGTTGGAGAGTTGCACAAAGTAGGGGTGGGATTGTGTTGCAAGACGGGTGCTACGTGCTCTACGTAGAGGCGGTGGTATACTCTGAGAAAGCTCTGAAGAACACTGATTATTATAATAGCGGTAGAATAGCAAAAGAGATGCAACATTGTGGGGAAGAGACAGCGATTGCAGAGAAACGGTGAGTGGATGTGAGTTAATGAGATGAAAGGCTTTACTTTCTACTTTGTCTAGAAGTGTTGTATGTAAGGATCCTCCCCACACATGCGAACAATACTCAATACAAGGATGCACTGTGCCCCTGTACAGAGCAAGAAGCTGTGCAGGGGTAAAGACTAGAGAACCACAGCTTCTGGGAAGCTTGTTTTAGCTAGAGTGGTAATATGGTCTTTCCAAAAGAGATCAGAAGAAAAAGAGACACCGAGAATACCGAGAGAAGATGAAGGGTTGATTTGTGTCTACACTTATTCACTTTGTAAATAGTTTTCAGTCAATAACAATCCCGACAATCGCATTTACTTCTTTGTTATACCGGTACTATTTTGTTATCACATCCTTATAATTCGTTTGATATAACTTTATTGATTCATCCACATTATTTTGTTATATATTTTGGATGGATTTATTCATGTACATCTATTTGTAATAATTAAAATTCATTAGATGCCATTGATTTAGCATCATCAATGTAGTCAAAGATGTGTTCTCCCTTTGCAATGATATTTAAGACTGAAGAAGAAAGTATTGTATAGATCTTCCATTTAATACTATCTATCTATTGCCGGACCCCTTACGAGGGTGGCCATACACATAATGCCCCCAAGCGGACCTATTCCCTGTGAGAGGGACAACCCGAGCCAGTTTAGTGAAGGACTTACAGGATTGACCACTCAATTTAGGATCCGTCCAACTCCGAGGCCCTCTGTGTATCTTGTTAGCACTATTTTTCTACAGTGGTGTTCGGCTAATCCATCCACTAACCTGCCTTACCCTTAGGTAAACAGTACGGATTTGTATGAGGTTTACTCCCCTAGACAGGTTGCCAACCAAGGCTGACGAGTCCCATCCACCCGGATTTGTATAAGGTTGTCTCCCCTAGATGAGTTACCGATCAAGGCTAAATATCATTTAGTTATCTAAATCTCATCAAAGATCAGCAAAACAAGATATTGGCCTCCCTTTCGTGAACAAAGTCAAATTGGTACCATTGACCACTTAGTGTAACTGACTAACTTGGTGTAAGTAACTGATAATATACATATGATGACTTTATATTCATGATATACATATCAGTATCCAAGTTCTTTTCAATATCATACAAAGATGTAAAGACATTAAATTGACTTACCCCGAGCTAGGAATATCAAGACACAGGAAAGGACACTCAGACATACCTGGGTAGGACAAGATCAACACGTTAGTCATTTAATACTGACATTTCAACGTGGACAAAGTATAATGTGAATATAAATACTACCGGTACCAAAATATGTTAGTACCGTACCTTCCCAAGAAATCACCCTAGGATCAGTAGCAATTATACCCAATAAACAGGTTACGTAATTACGACGTAAGGCAATAGTGCTGACATGGTTATGTAACAACGTTATCATATATACGTAGTAAAAATGTTTTAAAAACGTTGTAATGTAACGTAGATTATGACCTTACTTGCATATAATTTAAATACGTTGTTACTACGTAGTTGGGTAGTAAATACAGATACAATTATAAAGTATGAGCAATACATCGTTGTTTAACGTCCGTACGACGTGCACAATTAGTAATTACATAATGTAATACTGTACCCTGTTTTGAACAAATGGCAACGACGTAAATCTGACGTTGTAGATACAAATCCTGGAAACGTTACTCTTTGTCTTGTAATAACATATTTATTACGTCAATCTTCATGTTGTGAGCACGTAACAATGATACTAATATCATTACTTCAAGTAAAACACGTAAGTAAAACGTCAATTGTTGGTAACTAGGACGTAATCAAAGGACAGAGCACACACGTAATAAACATTTGTGCAAAAAACGTAAGGCAAAATTTAATATGGACGTATTATATATACTAACTACTACATACAATTAATACGTAAGAAAAACGTCAATTGTGTGTAACATAAGACGTAATCAAACGACAAAATTTACACGTACCAAACATTTGTGCAAAAAGCGTAAGGTTAAATTTAATAATGACGTTATGTATATACTAACATACTACATACAATTAACACGTAAGGAAAACGTCAATTATGTGTAACATTAGACGTAATCAAAGAACAAAACGCACAGGTAACAAACAGTTGTGCACAAAACGTAAGGCAAAGTTTAATAGTGACGTAATATATATACTAACTATTACATTCACTTACCACGTAGAAGAAACGTCAATTGTGTGTAACATTAGACGTAATGAAAGGACAAAACTTAAACGTAACAATCATTTGTGCAGAAAACGTAAGGCAAAATTTAATAGTGACGTAATGTATATACTAACATATTACATACAATTAACACGTGAGGAAAACGTCAATTGTTGGTTACATTAGACGTAATCAAAAGACAGATATTGCACGTAACAAACATTTGTGTAAAAAACGTAAGGTACCATTTAATATGGACGTTATGTATATACTAACATATTACATACAATTAACACGTAAGTAAATTGTCAACTGTTGGTAATATCAGACGTAACTAAGGGATAGAACTTAGACGTAACAAACATTTGTGCAAAAATCGTAATGCAAAGCTCAATAGTATGTAATATATATATATTAACTACTACATACATTTATCACGTAAAAATAACGTCAATTGTGTGTAGCATTAAACGTAAGAAAAGACGTATATTGCACGTAGCAAACATTTGTGTACAAAACGCAAGGCAAAATTTAATATGGACGTTATGTATATACTAACATACTACATACAATTAACACGTAAGAAAAACGTCAACTGTTGGTAACATCAGACGTAGTTAAAAGACAAAGCTTATACGTAACAAACATTTGTACAAAAAACGTAATGCAAAATGTAATAGTGACGTAAAATATATACTAACTACTACATACGATTAACACGTAAGTAAAACGTCAATTGTTGGTAACTAGGACGTAATCAAAGGACAGAGCACACACGTAATAAACATTTGTGCAAAAAACGTAAGGCAAAATTTAATATGGACGTATTATATATACTAACTACTACATACAATTAATACGTAAGAAAAACGTCAATTGTGTGTAACATAAGACGTAATCAAACGACAAAATTTACACGTACCAAACATTTGTGCAAAAAGCGTAAGGTTAAATTTAATAATGACGTTATGTATATACTAACATACTACATACAATTAACACGTAAGGAAAACGTCAATTATGTGTAACATTAGACGTAATCAAAGAACAAAACGCACAGGTAACAAACAGTTGTGCACAAAACGTAAGGCAAAATTTAATAGTGACGTAATATATATACTAACTATTACATTCACTTACCACGTAGAAGAAACATCAATTGTGTGTAACATTAGACGTAATAAAAGGACAAAACTTAAACGTAACAATAATTTGTGCAGAAAACGTAAGGCAAAATTTAATAGTGACTTAATGTATATACTAACATATTACATAAAATTAATACGTAAGGAAAACGTCAATGGTTGGTAACATCAGACGTAATCAAAGGACAAAACTTACACGTAACAAATATTTGTGCAAAAAAGGTAATGCAAAATTAAATAGTGACGTAATATTTATACTAACTATTACATACAATTAACACGTGAGGAAAACGTCAATTGTTGGTTACATTAGACGTAATCAAAAGACAGATATTGCACGTAACAAACATTTGTGTAAAAAACGTAAGGTACCATTTAATATGGACGTTATGTATATACTAACATATTACATACAATTAACACGTAAGTAAATTGTCAACTGTTGGTAATATCAGACGTAACTAAGGGATAGAACTTAGACGTAACAAATATTTGTGCAAAAATCGTAATGCAAAGCTCAATAGTATGTAATATATATATATATTAACTACTACATACATTTATCACGTAAAAATAACGTCAATTGTGTGTAGCATTAAACGTAAGAAAAGACGTATATTGCACGTAGCAAACATTTGTGTACAAAACGCAAGGCAAAATTTAATATGGACGTTATGTATATACTAACATACTACATACAATTAACACGTAAGAAAAACGTCAACAGTTGGTAACATCAGACGTAGTTAAAAGACAAAGCTTATACGTAACAAACATTTGTACAAAAAACGTAATGCAAAATGTAATAGTGACGTAAAATATATACTAACTACTACATACGATTAACACATAAGGAGAACGTCAATTATGTGTAACATTAGACGTAATCAAAGAACAAAACGCACACGTAACAAACATTTGTGCACAAAACGTAAGGCAAAGTTTAAGTGTGACATAATATAATATACTAACTATTACATACAATTAACACGTAGAAAAAACATCAATTGTGTGTAACATTCGACGTAATTAAATGACAAAACTAGCACGCAACAAACATTTGTGTATAAAATGTAAGGCAAAATTTAATATTGACGTTATGTATATAATAACATACTACATACAATTAACACGTAAGGTAAACGTCACCTGTTGGTAATATCAGATGTATTCAATGGACAAAACTTACACGTAACCATTTGTGCAAAAAAATTAATGCAAAATTTAATAGTCACGTAATATATATAATAACTATTACATACAATTAACAGTAAGGAAACATCAATTGTGTGTAACATTAGACGTAATCAAATGACAAAACTTGATGCAGTCTTTTTTTCTTTATTGGCACTACATCCACCAACCCACCTCTCATCCTAATTGGCACTCAACTAGTCTACCACTCTTGCAGCATCCTGGATTTACACTAATCCAGCTTATCAACAATCTCAGGTGAGTGTAATAAAACAAAGTACTAAATATCGTACTCACATTCTAGCTCATTTCCGTACTTCTTTACGGAAGCGCCAAGGGTTGTATTCGTCCTCTGTCTCTTGTATTTATTTTCTCTCTTTCGTATGATAGTCCGAAAGACAGAGGACAATCCGTATACCCTGGCTTTCGTGTTTTATCGTTTTTGGACGGGTGAGTCCCCCTGCAATTAGTCCGAAAGCGAGGGATTTTACTGTACTCAAGAAGTCCTCTAAAACATTACGGTACTACCTTACAGAGACGAACTAGCACAATGTTCTTGGTACTTAAAATATATGTCACTTAGTTACCTTAACTTTTGTAGTAGTATAACTATTGATCGTAAATTCTTGGTAAGATTCCCCAATGGCAATGACGCATATATTTGTGTTCAAATACTATAATAATAATAATAATAATATTTATTCAGTTAGCAATTTACAGAGTTGGTACCACATAGCATGTTACAAATATGACATGTACCAGCCTTGTATAATTCCAACTAAGGATAGCCCAATAAGGCCGTTAGGCGTATTTCCATTGGGGTCCTTGTGGGATTAGGTTAGGTGGGGAAAAGGGGAGGATAAAAGAAATAGATACTTTAGCGAAAGTATTTCTAGGGGGTTAATTTAAGATACCTTACATCCTATAGTATATATCAGTAATCCGTAATCAGTAATAATTTCAGTTTGTTTTGCCTATCTCTTTTGTCATATTTAGTAGTAGACATAAGCTAATTGGTGCTCCCTTCTCGCTGCTGTCCGGTTCAGGTGTTCCTTCAGGCTACGTCTGAAGGAATACAGTGTTCTCTTTTCACGGACTGACTGGGGTAGGTCGTTCCAGTCTTTGATGGTAGTGAAGAAGAATGTTTGCTTACCCTGTCCTTGGATTCTCGGGACTGTAAAATTAAACATCCTGTTTCTTGTATTATGTCCACTCCTCTCATTTGCTTTAACAAAATCACTCTTTAGATACTCTGGAGCTCTGTCATAGAATATCTTGAAGGCATTAGTGAGCCTGATTTGTGTGGCCCTGTCAGAGACATTGAGCATACCTAGTGACTGAAGTTGTTCCTGGCCAACGTGTGATCTGGGTCCTAGATTCAGCATGAACCTAACCATTTTATTTTGAGTGACCTGAAGTTTGTGCTGTGCTGATTTAGATGATGCAGAGTACCAGGATGACACAGAATAGTCAAAATTACATTGAACAAGCTTGGCAAAGGGTAATTTTGGTCGCCGCTGGCAAGCATCCCACCTGTTTATACAGGTATTTTATACGTGCTCTACACTTACTTAGGATAGATTCCAGAATTGTTTCACCTGACAAACTCAAGTCCAGTTTTAGTCCGAGATACTTAACTTGTGACACTGTTGTTATAGGAATATCATTACAGTTGACCGAGAAGCCCACAATGTCTTTCAGTTTGCGTTTTGTTCCACATAAGATGGCTTCCGTCTTGCCCAGGTGAAGAGATAGTCTATTGTCCACTAGCCATTCACTACATGATTCTAGTTCTTTGGAAAGTGAAGCGGCAATACTTATTGGGTCTTTTCCTGAGACCAGAAGTACGCTGTCATCAGCATACAGTAATAATTTACACGAGACGCTCAGTTCCATGTCGTTCACATAACCGAGAATGAGTAAGGGACCAAGGATGCTTCCCTGCGGGACCCCACATTTAATTGGCATAGGATCAGATATAGTATCATAAATTTTGACTCTTTGTGTTCTACCACTAAGATAAGATTTAAACCAGTTCACTGACCCAATGCCCATTGCTTGTAGTTTATTACATAGGATATCATGGTCTACTGTGTCAAACACTTTTTGTAGATCAAGAAGAACCATACCGGTGTAGTTACCTTTAGACAATTCTTTACGAATGTGATCTGTTAAGTGGATGAGACAGGATTCTGTCGAGTACATGCATCTGAAACCTGATTGAAACTTATAGAATAGATAATTTTCTTTGAGGTAGTGTTCAATTTGGGTGTATTGATTAGCCTATATTGCTTATATAGTTATGTTGCACATCTTTGCAACATTAAACGTATATCAGTCCATAAATACTCATTATGGGTTCTAGACTTGCAATAATGCCTTTAGAAATTACGTGCATTTTCCAAAATTCAACATACTAAAACATGTGTTTATGAAAAATAGTACAGTTTGGGGTCCTATTATCGTTTTCTCTAACGTGATACCTATTTGATAAAATGAAGAAAATGTCATATTTAATGGGCAACTGCATGCTTTATCCAGATTTCTTTGTTTTGCCAACATTTGGAGAATAATGTTTTAATTAATTCATTAATATATGTTCAACAAATATTTTAATAACTTTCTACTAATGAAAACTGTGACATTCAAACGACATGTGTATTTATGCGTTAATAATGCAACATGCACATTTCATGAGGTTTAAACGAATTTTGGATTTGATTTTGTTCTGAAAAAACAAATAATAATAAATAATTATCGTTGAAAAGCAACCAATTTCGGTAGAAATATAGGCCTAGAAGATAGCGGCTCGTACTTTACGTACTACAAACTAATAGATAGAATAACAATTAAACATTTTGCAACATCATAACATTAAGTTGTTGTTATATATATTTTTTTTTTTTTGTGGGGGGGGGGGGGGGGCGCTTGGCGGTGATTGGGGGGAATTTTTGAGGTGCGAGGGTGTGGCCTACCCTTAGCCCATTGAGCACCAGCTAATTATAAATGAAAGTACATCGCGAGACCGGCCGATTTGGCCAAAACAAAAAAATCTAAAATGGCAGAAAAAGGTGAGAAATGAAAACAAAAATCACCTCGGTCATTTGGGGGTTGTATATGGGGGGGAGGCAGCCTCAGACATCAGCTGAGGCAGGCCGGCCTACAAAGTTCCCGCCTGGCCACAGCCACAGCTGAGCGCGGCAGCATGGCAGATGTACGATGCGTCCAGTTTTCGAGTGACGGATATTTACTCAACCCGAGCATCATGTGTGCCTTCATAGTTCATATATTAGCAACATGTATCACATAATGTCATTGTAAGTGAAGTATAGCTGTGTGATAAGTGCTAAGATATAAGTTTCATAAGTGCTCACGAGTGGCAAGACCGTGGCGCGTCCCCGTTGCCATGGAGACTGCCGGCCATCATGGTCTCGGACAATAACAGAACACACGTACGGACACACACCCAGCTGACTGACACGCGCCCCCACACTTTCCCTTTTATTGTGTTTACTTACTCCCCCGCTTTATTCAGTTTTCATGTCACTTCCCCTCTTTATTCAGTTTATCACTTTATCATATGTTTTATAGTTATAAAATTGAGTTTAACACATTGTTTTACGCACTTTTAACTTAGAAATATGATATATTTACACTTATTGGTGTCCGTCACTGTTTTACGTATATTTGAGTTTCAATCTCACTTGCATATTGTGTTCGGGATTTTGTATATATTTATTATTTACACTAGGTTTATATACACACACACTTCACATTTCATAGCGTCTTTAATCGCAGTCTTTGAGTATACTGTTTTAGAAATGCTCAAGGGTGTGATACTCCCTGAAGCAGTCAGGGAAACACGGTCCAACATCACATTCACGGCACATATACCTGGTATCTGATCTCGCAGGCTCCCTCTGTGTCGTGTTGCGGCACGCATGACACCATCTTCGGGGTTTGTCATTGTGTTCTGTGGGCGGAACATATTCAGGGAAGTGGCGTTGTGTCAGCCTGGCAATCAACATGCGGCTGGTGGACAAATCAGATGCTGTCATCTCTTCATGTGAGTGTGTAAGGAAGACGATGAGGTGGTATAAGAAGTTATTCTTCCACCTCCTCGATCTCACCCTCTATAACAGCCATATCCTCTACTCAACAATCACCGGCAAGCAGGAAACGATGGAGAACTTCTGCATCGAGTTGTCAAGGGAGATGTTGAGGGAATACATGACTGCCCCCCACCTCCAGCAACCCCCCGCCCATCGACGGCCAGCAGCAGAAGGGATTGCCAGGCTGACACAACGCCACTTCCCTGAATATGTTCCGCCCACAGAACACAATGACAAACCCCGAAGATGGTGTCATGCGTGCCGCAACACGACACAGAGGGAGCCTGCGAGATCAGATACCAGGTATATGTGCCGTGAATGTGATGTTGGACCGTGTTTCCCTGACTGCTTCAGGGAGTATCACACCCTTGAGCATTTCTAAAACAGTATACTCAAAGACTGCGATTAAAGACGCTATGAAATGTGAAGTGTGTGTGTATATAAACCTAGTGTAAATAATAAATATATACAAAATCCCGAACACAATATGCAAGTGAGATTGAAACTCAAATATACGTAAAACAGTGACGGACACCAATAAGTGTAAATATATCATATTTCTAAGTTAAAAGTGCGTAAAACAATGTGTTAAACTCAATTTTATAACTATAAAACATATGATAAAGTGATAAACTGAATAAAGAGGGGAAGTGACATGAAAACTGAATAAAGCGGGGGAGTAAGTAAACACAATAAAAGGGAAAGTGTGGGGGCGCGTGTCAGTCAGCTGGGTGTGTGTCCGTACGTGTGTTCTGTTATTGTCCGAGGAGACCATGATGGCCGGCAGTCTCCATGGCAACGGGGACGCGCCACGGTCTTGCCACTCGTGAGCACTTATGAAACTTATATCTTAGCACTTATCACACAGCTATACTTCACTTACAATGACATTATGTGATACATGTTGCTAATATATGAACTATGAAGGCACACATGATGCTCGGGTTGAGTAAATAACCGTCACTCGAAAACTGGACGCATCGTACATCTGCCATGCTGCCGCGCTCAGCTGTGGCTGTGGCCAGGCGGGGAACTTTGTAGGCCGGCCTGCCTCAGCTGATGTCTGAGGCTGCCTCCCCCCCATATACAACCCCCAAATGACCGAGGTGATTTTTGTTTTCATTTCTCACCTTTTTCTGCCATTTTAGATTTTTTTGTTTTGGCCAAATCGGCCGGTCTCGCGATGTACTTTCATTTATAATTAGCTGGTGCTCAATGGGTTAAGGGTAGGCCACACCCTCGCACCTCAAAAATTCCCCCCCAATCACCGCCAAGCGCCCCCCCCCCCCCCCCCTCCCCACACAAAAAAAAAATATATATATATAACAACAACTTAATGTTATGATGTTGTAAAATGTTAAATTGTTATTCTATCTATTAGTTTGTAGTACGTAAAGTACGAGCCGCTATCTTCTAGGCCTATATTTCTACCGAAATTGGTTGCTTTTCAACGATAATTATTTATTATTATTTGTTTTTTCAGAACAAAATCAAATCCAAAATTCGTTTAAACCTCATGAAATGTGCATGTTGCATTATTAACGCATAAATACACATGTCGTTTGAATGTCACAGTTTTCATTAGTAGAAAGTTATTAAAATATTTGTTGAACATATATTAATGAATTAATTAAAACATTATTCTCCAAATGTTGGCAAAACAAAGAAATCTGGATAAAGCATGCAGTTGCCCATTAAATATGACATTTTCTTCATTTTATCAAATAGGTATCACGTTAGAGAAAACGATAATAGGACCCCAAACTGTACTATTTTTCATAAACACATGTTTTAGTATGTTGAATTTTGGAAAATGCACGTAATTTCTAAAGGCATTATTGCGAGTCTAGAACCCATAATGAGTATTTATGGACTGATATACGTTTAATGTTGCAAAGATGTGCAACATAACTATATAAGCAATATAGGCTAATCAATACACCCAAATTGAACACTACCTCAAAGAAACTGATCTATTCTATAAGTTTCAATCAGGTTTCAGATGCATGTACTCGACAGAATCCTGTCTCATCCACTTAACAGATCACATTCGTAAAGAATTGTCTAAAGGTAACTACACCGGTATGGTTCTTCTTGATCTACAAAAAGTGTTTGACACAGTAGACCATGATATCCTATGTAATAAACTACAAGCAATGGGCATTGGGTCAGTGAACTGGTTTAAATCTTATCTTAGTGGTAGAACACAAAGAGTCAAAATTTATGATACTATATCTGATCCTATGCCAATTAAATGTGGGGTCCCGCAGGGAAGCATCCTTGGTCCCTTACTCATTCTCGGTTATGTGAACGACATGGAACTGAGCGTCTCGTGTAAATTATTACTGTATGCTGATGACAGCGTACTTCTGGTCTCAGGAAAAGACCCAATAAGTATTGCCGCTTCACTTTCCAAAGAACTAGAATCATGTAGTGAATGGCTAGTGGACAATAGACTATCTCTTCACCTGGGCAAGACGGAATTAAGCCATCTTATGTGGAACAAAACGCAAACTGAAAGACATTGTGGGCTTCTCGGTCAACTGTAATGATATTCCTATAACAACAGTGTCACAAGTTAAGTATCTCGGACTAAAACTGGACTTGAGTTTGTCAGGTGAAACAATTCTGGAATCTATCCTAAGTAAGTGTAGAGCACGTATAAAATACCTGTATAAACAGGTGGGATGCTTGCCAGCGGCGACCAAAATTACCCTTTGCCAAGCTTGTTCAATGTAATTTTGACTATTCTGTGTCATCCTGGTACTCTGCATCATCTAAATCAGCACAGAACAAACTTCAGGTCACTCAAAATAAAATGGTTAGGTTCATGCTGAATCTAGGACCCAGATCACACGTTGGCCAGGAACAACTTCAGTCACTAGGTATGCTCAATGTCTCTGACAGGGCCACACAAATCAGGCTCACTAATGCCTTCAAGATATTCTATGACAGAGCTCCAGAGTATCTAAAGAGTGATTTTGTTAAAGCAAATGAGAGGAGTGGACATAATACAAGAAACAGGATGTTTAATTTTACAGTCCCGAGAATCCAAGGACAGGGTAAGCAAACATTCTTCTTCACTACCATCAAAGACTGGAACGACCTACCCCAGTCAGTCCGTGAAAAGAGAACACTGTATTCCTTCAGACGTAGCCTGAAGGAACACCTGAACCGGACAGCAGCGAGAAGGGAGCACCAATTAGCTTATGTCTACTACTAAATATGACAAAAGAGATAGGCAAAACAAACTGAAATTATTACTGATTACGGATTACTGATATATACTATAGGATGTAAGGTATCTTAAATTAACCCCCTAGAAATACTTTCCCTAAAGTATCTATTTCTTTTATCCTCCCCTTTTCCCCACCTAACCTAATCCCACAAGGACCCCAATGGAAATACGCCTAACGGCCTTATTGGGCTATCCTTAGTTGGAATTATACAAGGCTGGTACATGTCATATTTGTAACATGCTATGTGGTACCAACTCTGTAAATTGCTAACTGAATAAATATTATTATTATTATTATTATAGTATTTGAACACAAATATATGCGTCATTACCATTGGGGAATCTTACCAAAAATTTACGATCAATAGTTATACTACTACAAAAGTTAAGGTAACTAACTGACATATATTTTAAGTACCAAGAACATTGTGCTAGTTCGTCTCTGTAAGGTAGTACCGTAATGTTTTAGAGGACTTCTTGAGTACAGTAAAATCCCTCGCTTTCGGACTAATTGCAGGGGGACTCACCCGTCCAAAAACGATAAAACACGAAAGCCAGGGTATACGGATTGTCCTCTGTCTTTCGGACTATCATACGAAAGAGAGAAAATAAATACAAGAGACAGAGGACGAATACAACCCTTGGCGCTTCCGTAAAGAAGTACGGAAATGAGCTAGAATGTGAGTACGATATTTAGTACTTTGTTTTATTACACTCACCTGAGATTGTTGATAAGCTGGATTAGTGTAAATCCAGGATGCTGCAAGAGTGGTAGACTAGTTGAGTGCCAATTAGGATGAGAGGTGGGTTGGTGGATGGAGTGCCAATAAAGAAAAAAAGACTGCATCAAGTTTTGTCATTTGATTACGTCTAATGTTACACACAATTGATGTTTCCTTACTGTTAATTGTATGTAATAGTTATTATATAAATATTACGTGACTATTAAATTTTGCATTAATTTTTTTGCACAAATGGTTACGTGTAAGTTTTGTCCATTGATTACGTCTGATATTACCAACAGGTGACGTTTACCTTACGTGTTAATTGTATGTAGTATGTTATTATATACATAACGTCAATATTAAATTTTGCCTTACATTTTATACACAAATGTTTGTTGCGTGCTAGTTTTGTCATTTAATTACGTCGAATGTTACACACAATTGATGTTTTTTCTATGTGTTAATTGTATGTAATAGTTAGTATATTATATTATGTCACACTTAAACTTTGCCTTACGTTTTGTGCACAAATGTTTGTTACGTGTGCGTTTTGTTCTTTGATTACGTCTAATGTTACACATAATTGACGTTCTCCTTATGTGTTAATCGTATGTAGTAGTTAGTATATATTTTACGTCACTATTACATTTTGCATTACGTTTTTTGTACAAATGTTTGTTACGTATAAGCTTTGTCTTTTAACTACGTCTGATGTTACCAACAGTTGACGTTTTTCTTACGTGTTAATTGTATGTAGTATGTTAGTATATACATAACGTCCATATTAAATTTTGCCTTGCGTTTTGTACACAAATGTTTGCTACGTGCAATATACGTCTTTTCTTACGTTTAATGCTACACACAATTGACGTTATTTTTACGTGATAAATGTATGTAGTAGTTAATATATATATATTACATACTATTGAGCTTTGCATTACGATTTTTGCACAAATATTTGTTACGTCTAAGTTCTATCCCTTAGTTACGTCTGATATTACCAACAGTTGACAATTTACTTACGTGTTAATTGTATGTAATATGTTAGTATATACATAACGTCCATATTAAATGGTACCTTACGTTTTTTACACAAATGTTTGTTACGTGCAATATCTGTCTTTTGATTACGTCTAATGTAACCAACAATTGACGTTTTCCTCACGTGTTAATTGTATGTAATAGTTAGTATAAATATTACGTCACTATTTAATTTTGCATTACCTTTTTTGCACAAATATTTGTTACGTGTAAGTTTTGTCCTTTGATTACGTCTGATGTTACCAACCATTGACGTTTTCCTTACGTATTAATTTTATGTAATATGTTAGTATATACATTACGTCACTATTAAATTTTGCCTTACGTTTTCTGCACAAATGATTGTTACGTTTAAGTTTTGTCCTTTTATTACGTCTAATGTTACACACAATTGACGTTTCTTCTACGTGGTAAGTGAATGTAATAGTTAGTATATATATTACGTCACTATTAAATTTTGCCTTACGTTTTGTGCACAACTGTTTGTTACCTGTGCGTTTTGTTCTTTGATTACGTCTAATGTTACACATAATTGACGTTTTCCTTACGTGTTAATTGTATGTAGTATGTTAGTATATACATAACGTCATTATTAAATTTAACCTTACGTTTTTTGCACAAATGTTTGGTACGTGTAAATTTTTTCGTTTGATTACGTCTTATGTTACACACAATTGACGTTTTTCTTACGTATTAATTGTATGTAGTAGTTAGTATATATAATACGTCCATATTAAATTTTGCCTTACGTTTTTTGCACAAATGTTTATTACGTGTGTGCTCTGTCCTTTGATTACGTCCTAGTTACCAACAATTGACGTTTTACTTACGTGTTAATCGTATGTAGTAGTTAGTATATATTTTACGTCACTATTACATTTTGCATTACGTTTTTTGTACAAATGTTTGTTACGTATAAGCTTTGTCTTTTAACTACGTCTGATGTTACCAACAGTTGACGTTTTTCTTACGTGTTAATTGTATGTAGTATGTTAGTATATACATAACGTCCATATTAAATTTTGCCTTGCGTTTTGTACACAAATGTTTGCTACGTGCAATATACGTCTTTTCTTACGTTTAATGCTACACACAATTGACGTTATTTTTACGTGATAAATGTATGTAGTAGTTAATATATATATATTACATACTATTGAGCTTTGAATTACGATTTTTGCACAAATGTTTGTTACGTCTAAGTTCTATCCCTTAGTTACGTCTGATATTACCAACAGTTGACAATTTACTTACGTGTTAATTGTATGTAATATGTTAGTATATACATAACGTCCATATTAAATGGTACCTTACGTTTTTTACACAAATGTTTGTTACGTGCAATATCTGTCTTTTGATTACGTCTAATGTAACCAACAATTGACGTTTTCCTCACGTGTTAATTGTATGTAATATGTTAGTATATACATTACGTCACTATTAAATTTTGCCTTACGTTTTCTGCACAAATGATTGTTACGTTTAAGTTTTGTCCTTTCATTACGTCTAATGTTACACACAATTGACGTTTCTTCTACGTGGTAAGTGAATGTAATAGTTAGTATATATATTACGTCACTATTAAACTTTGCCTTACGTTTTGTGCACAACTGTTTGTTACCTGTGCGTTTTGTTCTTTGATTACGTCTAATGTTACACATAATTGACGTTTTCCTTACGTGTTAATTGTATGTAGTATGTTAGTATATACATAACGTCATTATTAAATTTAACCTTACGTTTTTTGCACAAATGTTTGGTACGTGTAAATTTTGTCGTTTGATTACATATTATGTTACACACAATTGACGTTTTTCTTACGTATTAATTGTATGTAGTAGTTAGTATATATAATACGTCCATATTAAATTTTGCCTTACGTTTTTTGCACAAATGTTTATTACGTGTGTGCTCTGTCCTTTGATTACGTCCTAGTTACCAACAATTGACGTTTTACTTACGTGTTAATCGTATGTAGTAGTTAGTATATATTTTACGTCACTATTACATTTTGCATTACGTTTTTTGTACAAATGTTTGTTACGTATAAGCTTTGTCTTTTAACTACGTCTGATGTTACCAACAGTTGACGTTTTTCTTACGTGTTAATTGTATGTAGTATGTTAGTATATACATAACGTCCATATTAAATTTTGCCTTGCGTTTTGTACACAAATGTTTGCTACGTGCAATATACGTCTTTTCTTACGTTTAATGCTACACACAATTGACGTTATTTTTACGTGATGAATGTATGTAGTAGTTAATATATATATATTACATACTATTGAGCTTTGCATTACGATTTTTGCACAAATATTTGTTACGTCTAAGTTCTATCCCTTAGTTACGTCTGATATTACCAACAGTTGACAATTTACTTACGTGTTAATTGTATGTAATATGTTAGTATATACATAACGTCCATATTAAATGGTACCTTACGTTTTTTACACAAATGTTTGTTACGTGCAATATCTGTCTTTTGATTACGTCTAATGTAACCAACAATTGACGTTTTCCTCACGTGTTAATTGTATGTAATAGTTAGTATAAATATTACGTCACTATTTAATTTTGCATTACCTTTTTTGCACAAATATTTGTTACGTGTAAGTTTTGTCCTTTGATTACGTCTGATGTTACCAACCATTGACGTTTTCCTTACGTATTAATTTTATGTAATATGTTAGTATATACATTACGTCACTATTAAATTTTGCCTTACGTTTTCTGCACAAATGATTGTTACGTTTAAGTTTTGTCCTTTTATTACGTCTAATGTTACACACAATTGACGTTTCTTCTACGTGGTAAGTGAATGTAATAGTTAGTATATATATTACGTCACTATTAAATTTTGCCTTACGTTTTGTGCACAACTGTTTGTTACCTGTGCGTTTTGTTCTTTGATTACGTCTAATGTTACACATAATTGACGTTTTCCTTACGTGTTAATTGTATGTAGTATGTTAGTATATACATAACGTCATTATTAAATTTAACCTTACGTTTTTTGCACAAATGTTTGGTACGTGTAAATTTTTTCGTTTGATTACGTCTTATGTTACACACAATTGACGTTTTTCTTACGTATTAATTGTATGTAGTAGTTAGTATATATAATACGTCCATATTAAATTTTGCCTTACGTTTTTTGCACAAATGTTTATTACGTGTGTGCTCTGTCCTTTGATTACGTCCTAGTTACCAACAATTGACGTTTTACTTACGTGTTAATCGTATGTAGTAGTTAGTATATATTTTACGTCACTATTACATTTTGCATTACGTTTTTTGTACAAATGTTTGTTACGTATAAGCTTTGTCTTTTAACTACGTCTGATGTTACCAACAGTTGACGTTTTTCTTACGTGTTAATTGTATGTAGTATGTTAGTATATACATAACGTCCATATTAAATTTTGCCTTGCGTTTTGTACACAAATGTTTGCTACGTGCAATATACGTCTTTTCTTACGTTTAATGCTACACACAATTGACGTTATTTTTACGTGATAAATGTATGTAGTAGTTAATATATATATATTACATACTATTGAGCTTTGAATTACGATTTTTGCACAAATGTTTGTTACGTCTAAGTTCTATCCCTTAGTTACGTCTGATATTACCAACAGTTGACAATTTACTTACGTGTTAATTGTATGTAATATGTTAGTATATACATAACGTCCATATTAAATGGTACCTTACGTTTTTTACACAAATGTTTGTTACGTGCAATATCTGTCTTTTGATTACGTCTAATGTAACCAACAATTGACGTTTTCCTCACGTGTTAATTGTATGTAATATGTTAGTATATACATTACGTCACTATTAAATTTTGCCTTACGTTTTCTGCACAAATGATTGTTACGTTTAAGTTTTGTCCTTTCATTACGTCTAATGTTACACACAATTGACGTTTCTTCTACGTGGTAAGTGAATGTAATAGTTAGTATATATATTACGTCACTATTAAACTTTGCCTTACGTTTTGTGCACAACTGTTTGTTACCTGTGCGTTTTGTTCTTTGATTACGTCTAATGTTACACATAATTGACGTTTTCCTTACGTGTTAATTGTATGTAGTATGTTAGTATATACATAACGTCATTATTAAATTTAACCTTACGTTTTTTGCACAAATGTTTGGTACGTGTAAATTTTGTCGTTTGATTACGTATTATGTTACACACAATTGACGTTTTTCTTACGTATTAATTGTATGTAGTAGTTAGTATATATAATACGTCCATATTAAATTTTGCCTTACGTTTTTTGCACAAATGTTTATTACGTGTGTGCTCTGTCCTTTGATTACGTCCTAGTTACCAACAATTGACGTTTTACTTACGTGTTAATCGTATGTAGTAGTTAGTATATATTTTACGTCACTATTACATTTTGCATTACGTTTTTTGTACAAATGTTTGTTACGTATAAGCTTTGTCTTTTAACTACGTCTGATGTTACCAACAGTTGACGTTTTTCTTACGTGTTAATTGTATGTAGTATGTTAGTATATACATAACGTCCATATTAAATTTTGCCTTGCGTTTTGTACACAAATGTTTGCTACGTGCAATATACGTCTTTTCTTACGTTTAATGCTACACACAATTGACGTTATTTTTACGTGATAAATGTATGTAGTAGTTAATATATATATATTACATACTATTGAGCTTTGAATTACGATTTTTGCACAAATGTTTGTTACGTCTAAGTTCTATCCCTTAGTTACGTCTGATATTACCAACAGTTGACAATTTACTTACGTGTTAATTGTATGTAATATGTTAGTATATACATAACGTCCATATTAAATGGTACCTTACGTTTTTTACACAAATGTTTGTTACGTGCAATATCTGTCTTTTGATTACGTCTAATGTAACCAACAATTGACGTTTTCCTCACGTGTTAATTGTATGTAATATGTTAGTATATACATTACGTCACTATTAAATTTTGCCTTACGTTTTCTGCACAAATGATTGTTACGTTTAAGTTTTGTCCTTTCATTACGTCTAATGTTACACACAATTGACGTTTCTTCTACGTGGTAAGTGAATGTAATAGTTAGTATATATATTACGTCACTATTAAACTTTGCCTTACGTTTTGTGCACAACTGTTTGTTACCTGTGCGTTTTGTTCTTTGATTACGTCTAATGTTACACATAATTGACGTTTTCCTTACGTGTTAATTGTATGTAGTATGTTAGTATATACATAACGTCATTATTAAATTTAACCTTACGCTTTTTGCACAAATGTTTGGTACGTGTAAATTTTGTCGTTTGATTACGTATTATGTTACACACAATTGACGTTTTTCTTACGTATTAATTGTATGTAGTAGTTAGTATATATAATACGTCCATATTAAATTTTGCCTTACGTTTTTTGCACAAATGTTTATTACGTGTGTGCTCTGTCCTTTGATTACGTCCTAGTTACCAACAATTGACGTTTTACTTACGTGTTTTACTTGAAGTAATGATATTAGTATCATTGTTACGTGCTCACAACATGAAGATTGACGTAATAAATATGTTATTACAAGACAAAGAGTAACGTTTCCAGGATTTGTATCTACAACGTCAGATTTACGTCGTTGCCATTTGTTCAAAACAGGGTACAGTATTACATTATGTAATTACTAATTGTGCACGTCGTACGGACGTTAAACAACGATGTATTGCTCATACTTTATAATTGTATCTGTATTTACTACCCAACTACGTAGTAACAACGTATTTAAATTATATGCAAGTAAGGTCATAATCTACGTTACATTACAACGTTTTTAAAACATTTTTACTACGTATATATGATAACGTTGTTACATGACCATGTCAGCACTATTGCCTTACGTCGTAATTACGTAACCTGTTTATTGGGTACTGGGTCTGTCAGATTTGTGATTGGGATACTTAAAATTAGAACTAGAATTATCGTAGGGCTTCTTTCCACGAAATTTGTTGTTGAGCACGTATGTGTCAGCCATGTCAGCGGCGTCGGCAAGACAATCTACCTTTTTCCCCTTTAAATGATAGGATACAGAAGAATCAATTTTCCATAGGAAATTTTCTAACAGGACCAACTCCTTCAGATCGTTGTAGCTTTTGACTTTCTTACTCTTGACCCAATGATTGAAAGTTTTAGTCATGGTCCTGGCAAATACCTTATGGGTTTCTTCTACTTTCTTCTGGTTTTTACAGAAAGATTGCCTGTAAGCCTCAGGCTGCAATTGATAGGTTTTTAGGATAGCTTCTTTGAGATTGTCATAATCCTGCCTAACTTCTGCTACTTCTGACAAATACGTGGCTCGAGCCTGCCCTGTCAAAACGGTTTGTAACATAAAAGGCCATTGATCTCTTGTCCACTTCATACCTCCAGCAACTTCCTCAAACAAAACAAAGAAATCCTGCAAATTATCCTCAGTGAAAGGTGGAATGACACTAGTCATAGTCAATCCCAGAGGGGGAGCAATTAAGGGAGCATTTGTATTGACATTTAGTTGAGCTATTTGATATTGATATTGATATTGTTTGGTCTTTGCTTTTATTCTGGCTTCTTCGGTATTTGCTTTTATTCTGGCTAGTTCTAATATTTGATCACCGGTCAAACCAGGTGGCAATTGTTCATCAAGTTGGCTAGGTTTACTCGGGATCCCACCAACTGCTCCGTCTCCCTCCCCGCCTTCTACAGGGAACAGGTGGGTTTTTATGGTCTGAGCCACCTCTACTTTGGACATGTTTGAGACAGTTAATTGGAGATGTGAGGCAAGCACTTTCAGTTCGGATTTTGACAGACAGTCAATATCAGGGGCTGTGGGTTCTGATTCTATGAAAACTCTAGCATCTTCGTCATTAATTAGATGAGGCATGATTAATATTTGATTTTTAAGTAGTGAAACGGTAATGAAACTGAGTGAAACTGTATGAAACGAATCCTGGCGAGGTCGCCACTCTTCTGTTACGTATCTTGATTCTCAAGTGGTTAACTTGATGAATCTAGATAGCACAGATATATATATTAAGGTATCAGTCAGCTGAAGGCAAAACAAAAGTAAAATCTAATAAAATTATTTCCTGTTGTTGCTTCCTTTCCTTTTGGATCTTAGGACTTGGTATCCTTTATTGACTGATACTCTTTAATTATGAAAAAAATACTGAAACTAATTAAAGTCATGTAGTATTTATAAAGAATTATTATTTAACCGAAGCTTAGTAGGCTATGGTTATGAACCGAATAAGTTATATCTAAAGAAGGACTATTAATTCTATAAAAAGTCTTGAAAGATAAATATTGAGGTAAGAATATTTCTGTCTCTTACCCTTATTGAAATGAATAGATAGTTTTCTTATATGTCCTTTTATTTATATTTAATGTAGTTATTATTCTTGGTTCTTGTCTTACGTTAATAGTATTATATTATTATTATCAGCAGGATTAATATCAAAGTCACATAAAAAGTTAGATATATATTTAATAATTAGTTAAATGTATTTCTTAACCACGTAACATTGAGGTTTGATTATGAGTAAATTAAGTTACAGGATCGCTTCATAGATTCGATTCAGGTCTCACTCAAATAATATGAAAAGCAAAATAATATTTTGAAGCTAAAAGAATTTTCTTCAGCTTAGGAAATCACTAGAAGTAACATTAAAACAGCCATGGTAGTGCACTTGTGGACGTATGTGTGGGGAGGAGGCTGTGGATAGCCAACACCTTCTTCCGACACAGAATGATCCACAGGTACACGTGGAAACGGATGTTGACGATGAAGGATAAGACAGTGGTGGAACGAAAGTCATTGATTGATTATGTATGTGTGGATGAACGAATGAAGAAATCTGTGATGGATGCTAGGGTGTATAGGGGTATTGGAGGGGGTCTGTCTGATCATTATGTAGTGGTAGCTAAGGTTAGGATACAAAAGAAGTGGGTGAGGAGAGCGGGAGGGAGGCGAGAGGAGGGTGGAATGGTGAGGAGGGTGGAGAGGTTGCAGGAGGAGGAAGTCAGGGAGGAGTACAGGAGAGCAGTGGAAAGACGACTAGGTGGGTTCGACCTGGAAGTTATGGAGGAAGTGGAGGAGATGAGCAAGGTGTTTAAGGATGAGATCTGTGCAGCATGTGAGGAGGTGTGTGGAGTGAGGAGAAGAGGGAGGGGAGTGAAAGGTACAGCATGGTGGACAGAAGAGGTAAGAATAGCTGTGGAAGAAAAGAAGAAAGCATATAGAGAGTGGTTGGGTAGTAGAGGGAATGAAGATTCCGAGAGACAGAAACGAGCGAGGTACGTGGAGAGTAAGAGGGTGGTGAAGAGAGTAGTGAAGGAAAGTAAGAGAAGAGTAGATGAGGAATTTGGAAGGAATCTGAGTGTAAAATGGAGGGAGAGTAAGAAACTGTTCTGGAAAGAAGTCAAGAAAGTTAGGGAAGGTAGCAAGGGAAACAGTAAGGGTGTGAAAGATAAGAATGGGAGAATGCTAGCCGAGAAGCAAGAGAGAGTCGAAAGATGGAGGGAGTACTTCAGTGAGTTGCTAAATGAAAGGAATGAAGAGCCAGCAAACATAGCTGGATATGGTATGGGAGGGAGAAGAAGAGAAGTAGTGGAGGAGGAGGTGGGGATCAGGAGGTCAGAAGTGTGGGAAGCCATGAAAAGAGTGAAGTTGGGGAAAGCACCAGGAACAGATGGAGTGTGTGGGGAAATGTTGAGGTATGGTGGTGAGACAGTGATAGAATGGGTATGGAAAATGTGCAAACTAGCATGGGAGAAGGGGAGTGCACCCGATGACTGGAAGACTGGCATAATAGTCCCCCTATATAAGGGCAAAGGGGAAAGAGGAGTGTGTGGTAACCACCGAGGAATATGTCTTCTAAGCGTAGTAGGGAAGGTATACAGTAGGGTAGTGATTGAGAGAGTGAGAGTGAGAACGGAGAAATGGATAGGCGACGAGCAGGGAGGCTTTAGGAAGGGAAGAGGATGTGTAGATCAGATTTTTACCCTGAATTGTGTTGTGGAGAAGTATCTGGAGAAGAAACAAAAGGTGTATGTTGCCTTTATGGACTTGGAGAAGGCCTATGACAGAGTGGATAGAGAAGGTTTGTGGAAAGTACTTAGAATATACGGAGTAGAGGGCAAGTTGCTGAAAGCAGTGAAGAGCATGTATGAGGGTGCAAAGGCGGCAGTACGTGTGGAGAGTGAGCAGAGCGAGTTCTTTGACCTGAATGTTGGTTTGAAACAGGGGTGTGTGATGTCCCCGTGGTTGTTTACTGTATATATGGATGGAGTTATGAAAGAAATACTATCAAGAGCAGTGGATGTTGGTGTATTGCTGAAAAGGGAGGGAATTGAGTGGAAGCTACCTATACTGCTGTTTGCGGATGATACAGTTCTGATGAGTGATAATGAATGGGAGTTGCAGGGTCTGGTAAATGAGTTTGGAACAGTGTGCGAAAAACGGAATTTGAAGGTAAATACGGGGAAGAGCAAGGTTATGGTCTTCGAAAGGGGTGAAGTCACAGAGTGTGAGGTGAAGCTGAACGGTCAGGTTATGGAGATCGTCAACTCTTTTAAGTATCTGGGCAGTGTGTTGAGTAAAAATGGGACTATGGATGAAGAGGTGCGGGAGAGGGTACAACAGGGGAAGAGGGTTGTAGGAACGCTAAAAGCAGTAACAAGAAATAGGGTGGTCAGTATGGAAGTGAAGAAGTCCTTGCATGACAGTGTGGTAATCCCGACACTGACTTACGGAAGCGAAGCATGGACGTTGGTTGAGAGACTCAGACCAAGAGTGAGAGCAGTGGAAATGAATTACTTAAGGAGTGCGTGCGGAATTACATGGAGGGATAGACAGACTAATGAGGAAGTAAGAAGGAGGTGTGGTGTGGAGGTAGATGTGCTGGAAAGTGTGAAAAGGAACAACTTGAGATGGTTCGGCCATATGGAACGTATGGAAAGCGAGAGAATGACTAAGAGGGTGTACGAGAGCGAGGTGGAGGGACAGAGGGGGAGAGGTAGACCGAATATGAGGTGGAAGGATGGAGTGAGGAACTACATGAATGAAGGCGGTGCTGGTTGGGGGGAGGGGCGTCGACTGACTGGGGACAGAGGTGCATGGGGGCGGTTCGTTCGTGGCCACCCCTTCGGGGATCACGGCGTCAGGCAATAGATAGATAGATAGATAGAAAATAATATTTTGAAGCTAAAAGAATTTTCTTCAGCTTAGGAAATCACTAGAAGTAACATTAAAACAGCCATGTTAGTCTAAGGCGATATTACTAATAAGAGACAATAGTATCACCGTACTAAGTACCGTTAAGCAATGTAAGCTTAATTAAAAGAAAATGAAAGAACTCGTAAGTATTAATATAAAACAATAGTATTACTTTCATCATAACCCAATTACTTAAAGAGTTGCTTTAGTCCACAAGTCAGTCAACTAAAATAGTTAAGTACACAATAGTAGGGTTAACGTTAATTCCCAATCAAAGAGTTAACCTAACAAGTGCGCACGGGGGTAATTGAAAACGTCCCCCTGTGCTGACGTATTTGAGGTGTTTCCGTCACTAAAATATTCATTGTACCATTAACCCGTGGAGCCCCGGCTAGTTTTGTAATGTTTGCGCACCAGAACCCGGCCGGTTTTCAAAAAATGGTTTTATTCCAGAAACAATAGCGAATGGGTTAGGAATGAAGGAAAAACCACGAAAAACCGCTCAAAAAGCTTAAAAAATGGTCCTACAGACCCCCGAAAACGGATTTTATAAGAGTAAAAAATTGAAGGCAATTATCCCAAAAAACCAGGTTATTGCGCGCTCGCGCGCACGCACGTGGACTTTGAGAGTTTTCAACCATCGGCACGGTTGCGTGGGATACGTACACAGTTCCCATACAAATCTGAGCCCTCTTGCGTGGCTACACCTGAGGTTACGGTCGGCGCAATTAGGGGAAATTAGGGTGACTCGCCAGGCGCGTCTCTGGGGCTGTGCGTTACATACATCGCCGACGCGCCAGGCGCGTCGCTGGGGCTGTACGGGTTAATAGCATTAATAATTATCCATATGCGCCTATTATGGGTTGATTATAAAGGTATTAACCTGAAACAACAATAAAACGAGTGAAAACAGCGTTTGGATGGTCAAAATCGGAGATATAGCCCGCGAGTTGTATAATGTATGGGTGAGGCAAGCTACCTTCCCGCCAATTTTCCCCAAGGCCACTGCGACACAGTCGATCGATACTCTCTCTCTCTCTCTTGCACTCGCTTGCTATCAGTGATGACAACACCCTGCTTGCAACTCGCTAATGTTAGCACGAAAATATACCTCAGAATAAGGGAATAATAGGGAAAATAGGTGATAACTGAGGGATAGGAGGAAAGTGGGGAAGGAGGGGAGGTAGAGGACTGAGATTTTGCATGGCCCAGGGGCCAAAAAAAAAAAAAAAATAAAAAAAAAAATAAAAAAAAATAAAACAAAAATTTCGATGTCAAAAGTTGATTTTTTATTTTACTTACTCAGGAGAGTCTTCCCGCAGTCCGCCGGGGGAACTCTTAAGAGTCTTCCCGCAGCTCCCGGGTTAAGTACATAATAGTAGCGTTAACGTTAATTCCCAATTACATATCTCACTAACCAACATAACGTAAGTGTTTACATGGAACACCCTTAACACACACTTATATAATCTGACTGACAGTCACAAACCCATTATAATACTTCACCCCGTCTTCCTCCAGCTGCAAGTTCACCTTCCCCAACTCCAAATGAGACTGATTTGAATGCCCACTACTCGGGTCTTATATACTAAACAATGATGGTGTAGGAACGAATGAGGAGGCGGCGGGTAGTGCGCACCCCAATCACAGCTCCTCGAGTTGCGTAGCAGGTGCGTGGTCCAATGGAGTCTCCTGGCGTCGATTATACGTCATAGCGTCGGGTCATCGAAGTAGTTTGCAGGGTCCCCTATGATGCACGCAGGTGTGAAGGCTTGTTTGCTGGTATGCAGACGAGCTGGTTTCCCACTCGCTGGTTCGCTCGCTGGTCTGCTTCGCCACCTGGGTAGTTTGGCACTCCTTCAACTCTTAATTCTAACTCGTAAATAAACATACAGGGCTCCGTATGTCAGACCTAGAAAAGAGTTTAAGGAGTATAGTACATAATATTAAACATAATACATAAATAGATTCACCACCAGATTGGCAACAGCAAGATTAGAATGAGGATATAATAAGGATATCACCCAAAGTAGGCAACGTCTCCAGGTACCACATCAGAACATAGCCGGAACGTAGCTGGAGCGCTATTCGAACTGCAAGGCATCTCACAGCTGAAGGTTTGAAAGCGCACTACTAAAGCATGATATTTACCTCGCTAGAAGGAAGAGCTAATTGCCAAAATCCTCTCATTTAGTTAAACTTACTGCTGTATGAGGCCAACCTGGTAAATGCTATCTTTGATCCGAGGCATTGGGTAGGTATCGTTCTTTGTGACAGCATTAACTTGCCTATAGTCCATACATAACCTATGGCTCCCGTCTGGCTTTGGCACAAGTATGACCGGACTACTCCACTGGCTTAAGGTCCTTGTGATCAGCTCTTTTGATAACATAATGTCAAGCTCGACCTGCAGTATACTCCTGCGTTGTGGTGAGACACGGTAGGGGGATAGTTTAATGGGAGTTGCATCCCCTACGTCGATGTCGTGCAAGGCCAAAGAAGTGAGCCCTGGAGTATCACGGAACACACTGGGAGACTGAGATAAAACAGAGATTAGTTGGTTCCCTTGATCAGAGGGAAGATGACATAGTTTAGATGGTAATTCCCCCCAAGCTACTGAATTATACTGAAAGTTGGATAGGCTACATGACAAGTCAAAGTCTGCATGGATACCTTCAGGCTCTGGAACAGTCTGTTGCGGGTCAGTAAGAGAACTGAAGACTTCGTCCGCACCAGGCTGTCCACAGGTCCTGACATTCACTGCCACAGTGAGAGAATCTGGAGGAGAGGAATCAGGGGACCTATGGTAGGGTTTCAACATATTTATATGGAATACTTGCGTGGGCTTTCTCCTGTCTGGGGTAGTTACTAGATAATCGGTAATGCTCACCTTCCGAATGATCTTATATGGGCCCCTGAACTTGGCAGATAAAGGTTGGCCAAAAAGGGGGAGCAGGACCAAAACCTCATCACCGGGCTGAAATTCCCTCTCACGGGCTTTTCTGTCATACCAGTTCTTCATGGAGCTTTTAGCCACTGTCAAGTTTTGAGCGGCACTCTCACATGAGGATCTCAGCCGGGTTTTGAAATCTGAAACATACTTGAGGAGGTTTTGGTTCCCCTCCTGGCCAACTAGGCTATCCTGCAATAGTTGCAAAGGACCTCTTACCTGGTGACCGAAAACTAGCTCATTAGGCGAAAAACCCAGGGATTCAGTTGAAACCTCACGAGTAGCAAATAAAAAAAAAGGTACCCCCTTATCCCACTCAACTCCGGTCTCTGTACAATGTTTACGCAACATTCCTTTTAATGTCTAATGATATCGTTCGAGAACCCCTTGACTCTCTGGGTGGTAGGTGCTAGACTTAACATGCTCGATACCCAACTCCTTCAGGGACTGTTGAAAAATGTTAGAGGTAAAATTAGTTCCTTGATCACTTTGCACCTCATGGGGGAAACCCATTCTGGTGAAGAATTTGAGCAGTTCCTTGATGACAGTTGGAGCAGAGGTAGTCCTTAAGGGTAGCCTCTGGGTAGCGAGTTGCCATGTCTATCTATCTATCTATTGCCTGATGCCGTGATCCCCGAAGGGGTGGCCACGAACGAACCGCCCCCATGCACCTCTGTCCCCAGTCAGTCGACGCCCCTCCCCCCAACCAGCACCGCCCTCGTTCATGTACTTCCTCACTCCATCCTTCCACCTCATATTCGGTCTACCTCTCCCTCTCTGTCCCTCCACCTCGCTCTCGTACACCCTCTTAGTCATTCTCTCGCTTTCCATACGTTCCATATGGCCGAACCATCTCAAGTTGTTCCTTTTCACACTTTCCAGCACATCTACCTCCACACCACACCTCCTTCTTACTTCCTCATTAGTCTGTCTATCCCTCCATGTAACTCTGCATGCACTCCTTAAGTAATTCATTTCCACTGCTCTCACTCTTGGTCTGAGTCTTTCAACCAACGTCCATGCTTCGCTTCCGTAAGTCAGTGTCGGGATTACCACACTGTCATGCAAGGACTTCTTCACTTCCATACTGACCACCCTATTTCTTGTTACTGCTTTTAGCGTTCCTACAACCCTCTTCCCCTGTTGTACCCTCTCCCGCACTTCTTCATCCATAGTCCCATCTTTACTCAACACACTGCCCAGATACTTAAAAGAGTTGACGATCTCCATAGCCTGACCGTTCAGCTTCACCTCACACTCTGTGACTTCACCCCTTTCGAAGACCATAACCTTGCTCTTCCCCGTATTTACCTTCAAATTCCGTTCTTCGCACACTGTTCCAAACTCATTTACCAGACCCTGCAACTCCCATTCATTATCACTCATCAGAACTGTATCATCCGCAAACAGCAGTATAGGTAGCTTCCACTCAATTCCCTCCCTTTTCAGCGATACACCAACATCCACTGCTCTTGATAGTATTTCTTTCATGACTCCATCCATATATACAGTAAACAACCACGGGGACATCACACACCCCTGTTTCAAACCAACATTCAGGTCAAAGAACTCGCTCTGCTCACTCTCCACACGTACTGCCGCCTTTGCACCCTCATACATGCTCTTCACTGCTTTCAGCAACTTGCCCTCTACTCCGTATATTCTTAGTACTTTCCACAAACCTTCTCTATCCACTCTGTCATAGGCCTTCTCCAAGTCCATAAAGGCAACATACACCTTTTGTATCTTCTCCAGATACTTCTCCACAACACAATTTTGGGTAAAAATCTGATCTACACATCCTCTTCCCTTCCTAAAACCTCCCTGCTCGTCGCCTATCCATTTCTCACTCTCACTCTCTCAATCACTACCCTACTGTATACCTTCCCTACTACGCTTAGAAGACATATTCCTCGGTGGTTACCACACACTCCTCTTTCCCCTTTGCCCTTATATAGGGGGACTATTATGCCAGTCTTCCAGTCATCGGGTGCACTCCCCTTCTCCCATGCTAGTTTGCACATTTTCCATACCCATTCTATCACTATCTCACCACCATACCTCAACATTTCCCCACACACTCCATCTGTTCCTGGTGCTTTCCCCAACTTCACTCTTTTCATGGCTTCCCACACTTCTGACCTCCTGATCCCCACCTCCTCCTCCACTACTTCTCTTCTTCTCCCTCCCATACCATATCCAGCTATGTTTGATGGCTCTTCTGAATAATATCCGAAAATTGTATATATATAATACAGTATAGGCCTATACAGTCGACCCTCGATTTAACGGACTAATAGTTGCTGAAAGCAGTGAAGAGCATGTGTACTCACCTAATTCACCTAATTGTAGTATACAGGATTTGAGCCTAAGCTCGTGTTGTCCTGTCTCTCTCTCTACATTTATCCAATTTTGCTTTAAAAGTTTGGATATTTCTTGCTCCCACCACCTCCCCATCCAACTTATTCCAACACTCAATGCTTCTATACGGGAAGCTGAACTTTCTTACATCAGACTTACATATAACTTTCCTCAACTTACAATCATGACCCCTGGTTCTTCCCTCGTCCCTCACCACAAAATCTCCCTTGTCGATCTTCTCAAAACCTTTCACACACTTAAACGTCATGATCATGTCACCTCTCTCTCTCCTCTCCCTCAGCGTTGGCAGCTTTAGCCTCTCCAATCTCTCCTCATAAGGCAGGTCTCTAAGGCTAGCTATCATCTTAGTGGCAACTCTCTGAACTCTTTCCAGTTTTTTATTATGTTTTATAAGGTGCGGAGACCACACCACTGCTGCATACTCCAGTCTTGGTCGTATTATTGTCCCTATTATTTTTGCTAACATCGCTTCATCTAAATAATTCAGAGCTATTCTCATGTTAGTCAACACTGCATAGGTTTCACCAGTTATTTTATTTATATGCTGTTCAGGTGACAAGCTGTCTGCCACAACTACCCCTAGGTCTTTTGCTTTCACAGCTTTACTAATTATTTCATCTCTTATTTTATATCCCCAAGAAGGTCTATATTTACTTTTTCCCATCTCAAGAACCTGACACTTACTCGTGTTGAATTCCATTTTCCAAGTTTGACTCCACTCATATAACTTATCTAGGTCTCTCTGTAATTCTTCACAACTACTCCTACTTGTAATATGCTTCATTAATTTTGCATCATCAGCAAACATAGATATATATGAGCCTATTCCCATTTGAAGGTCGTTGATGAAAACCAAAAACATGATTGGGGCCAACACCGATCCTTGAGGCACTCCGCTTTTTACCCTTTTCCACGAGGAGAACTTTCCTTTTATTACTGTTCGCATTTCCCTCCCAATTAAATAGTTTTCCATCCACTTTAATAATACTCCCTCAACCCGCCCCACAGTCCTGAGCTTCCACAACAATCTCTTATGAGGCACCTTATCAAATGCCTTCTTGAAATCTAAGTAAATACAATCTACCCACCCCTCCCTCCCTTGTACAATGTCAATTACCCTATCATAGTAACTCAACAAATTTGTGGTACACGAATGACCTTTTCTGAACCCGAACTGCTTGCTTGAAATTATTTCCCTCTCCTCCAACATACCCACCCATCTTTTTCTAATAATCTTTTCACAAAGCTTGCATATAACACTCGTTAAGGATACCGGTCGATAATTTAGCGGGTCTTCTTTATTTCCACTTTTATATATTGGAGTTATATTTGCTTGTTTCCATTCTAAGGGAAGTTCCCCCTTGTTTAATGAGTGTTGAACAATATTAAAAATAGGTCTCACTAGTTGTTCAGAACATTCTCTTAATACCCATCCAGCAATGTTATCTGGGCCCATAGATTTGCTCACGTCCAATTCTTCCAACAATGATTTTAGTTCATCCTTGTTGACTTCTATCGACTCTAGTCCCTGTATCTCGTTCAATTCCACCACAGGTTCTACATAGTCATCCTCCTCCACAAACACGGATGTTAATGTATCATTCATAATTTCACACATACCCACTGTGTCTTCATATAATTGACCCTCTACCCTAAGCTTTGTTATTTTGTCCTTTATTTTAGTTTTTCCGTTGATATAACTATAGAACAGTTTGGGTTCTTTATTACATTTGTTTACTATATCTTTTTCAAAGTTCTTTTTCTCCTCTCTTATAGTCTTGACATTGTTGTTTCTAGCATTCTTATACTCATCCCATTTTTCCTCAGTGTGTCTCCTTCTCACTTTATTCCATGCAGAGTCCTTTTTGTTCTGGGCAATGTGACATCGCATGTTAAACCACTCTTTCTCCTTAGCCAGCTTTCTATCCTTAAATGTTGGTACATATTTATCTACCCCCTCCCTATAAACGTCTAGTAACATGGTGTATTTTACCTGAATATTCTGTTCTTGCTCAATAAATGACCAATCTATATTTGCAAAGTATCCTCGTAATGATTCATAATCCGCCTTACTATAATTTAGTCTATATTCCCTATGTTCCTCCTCTCTGCCTTCCAGAAATTCCACTGTCAATTCAAATTCAATCACAGCATGATCGCTTTTTCCCATGGGACTCAAATATGTTAGGTTCTTTATTTCTTGGGGGTCTTTGGTGAATAATAAGTCAAGTCTTGATGGTTCATCACCTCCTCTAAATCTTGTATTTTCCATAACGTGTTGTGTTAATAGATACCCCATTGTTAGTTCAAGAAATTTGCTACCCCAAGTATTTTCATTTGAACCCGCATCCAAACATTCCCAATCCACCTCCCCGCAATTAAAGTCCCCTGCAAGAATAAGCCTATTTTTCCTTTTACAAATAATTTCTAACATACGCAAGGTTTCCAAAATTAATTCATTATATTCATCGTTGCTCCAAGATTTAGTCTTAGGAGGTAAATACATTGATACAATGTCCAATTTTGACCTATCATTATCCTCAATTTCAACTGCTACCACTTCAGCAATGCTATCACCAAGTTTTAATTCTTTAGCAGTAATTTTATTATCTACCATGATCAACACTCCTCCTCCTAGCTTTCCTAACCTGTCTCTTCTCCATGTACTGTATCCTGCACAACTAATTATATTCGTGTCTACCTCCTGGTTAAGCTTAGTTTCAGTCAAACATACTACCCCGGGCCTCTCTCTCTTTACATATTCGTCAAACTCAATCTTTTTGGAAATTAACCCATCAATATTTGTATACATGAACTTAGCGTTTCCAGTATTTTCCCTATTTTTCTCGTCCCTGCCCGTTCCTTTCTTTTTTGTACGTATCCCTCCCAATTTATTTCCTAGCTTGTCTCCTCTTCTCTTGTCTCCACCTGGACTGTTTCTCGCTCCGTTTCCACCTCCCCTCCCTCTGCCTCCACTTGGACTGTTTCTCTCTCTATCTCCACCTCCCCTCTCTCTGCCTTCTCCCCCGTCACCCGCACCATCTCCCTTTCCCTCCCTACTTCGTCCCTTCGCTTTATATACCATTTCTTGAGTTTTCCCTCCCACACTCTCCAGAAAAACTTCTTTTCGTCTTCTTTCGTCCTTTCTCCATTCTTTACATTTGCCTCGGTTTGCAATTCTTTTCTTATGTTTCGATCCTCAATACTCATGTCTTTTCTAATTGTAATTTTCTTAAACTTGCTGGTCAAGTTAAGTCTCCATGTTACGTTCATTATTGCATCCACTGTTACCCTAGACCTAAACTGCACTCTCATTGGCCTTGTGTTTCCCTTACTATATTTACCCATTCTCCTAACTTCTTCAATATCATCTGTCCAGTTGTTTCCTTCTTCATCGACATGCTTGATCAATGTTTTTACCTTATTAATTTCTTCCTTATCCCTAGCTTTCCTCTCAATAATGTGCTCCTCTATATCCCCAAATACAATAATACACTTATTTCTATCTATTGTTTCATGCAGGACCTGTTCATTTCTCCTCATAGCCTTTACTACCACTGATTCTAAATCTTTATTTTCCCTTTCTGATTGTTTCTTTTGTTCCTCCATGATTTCCTTCATTGCCACTTCCTTCACTTTTCCTCCTTCGTCATTAACCCATTTATTGTGTTTCTCCTTTATCTCCTCCACATGTGTTTTCATTTCCTTGGTTTGCCCTTTGTATTCTTCAAGTTGCAATCTTAAAGCTTCATTTTCGTCCCGGAGTTGCCCCATATGAGTTTGAATTTCTTTTAGGCTAGCCCGACTCAAATCTTGTCCAGGCTCGATGTCCCCAGCCTGAGCACCACATATTGAACATATAGCCTCAATCTGTGAACTAACACTCACCTTCCACTCCTGCATATCCTCCTTCCACCTTTTAATGTCATTCAGCTCACGTATAATTTTCCCTAGAATGCCCTCGGTCTCACCGACTTCAAATCCATCAAAGTCAGCCATATTTGTTTACATCCACTCGCATTCACAATCGCTTGAATTATTTTTATCACTCGAAATATCCTCACTTGATTTTAATCTCAAATTATTTTAATACTGCATTATAGTACAGGACAACACAAATATCCTTATACTCAAGTTTAGGTGAGTTTATTTGACGAACGCTGTAAACAGCTTGCTAGATCAGCTGATTTTCGGGAGCGTGGGTGCGGAGGTGTTGTCTCGTCGGTGGTTCGTGTGTGTGTGAGGGTGCAAAGGCGGCAATACGTGTGGAGAGTGAGCAGAGCGAGTTCTTTGACCTGAATGTTGGTTTGAAACAGGGGTGTGTGATGTCCCCGTGGTTGTTTACTGTATATATGGATGGAGTCATGAAAGAAATACAGTAAACTTCCGTTAATCCGACGACCGATGATTCGAATCTCCCAATAGTCCGAATTTTTCAATTTGAGGCCAAATCCGAATTCTCCCGATGGTCCGAATTTCAAGAAGTCCCAAAGTCCCCTTGTTGAGGCATTAGGCCACTCAAATGTCACATAATGGAGCACACACATATCATATGTTCATGAATTCACTTTAAAAGTTTACCATTGTCATTGTAGCCTATTACCTACTTCAAAACATTCAGATTAATGGTCGCAGAACTGAAAAAGAAAGGTGCAATCACCAAAGACACACTTCTGACAGTTAAGGCCAGGCAAATTGGCTCAAGTCAAGCTCTGCCTGAAGACAAATCTGAGGATATCTTGACACAAACCGAGGCAGCTCAGACCCTAACTACACCAGAACTACCAAACAACTCTGATGACCCCAATAGGAAGCAAGAGGACAAGACTGTTGACCTAGGATTAGGGAATACACCAACAAACCTCAATCTATCGGTCGAATTGGCTCTCAGTAGGCCTAGGCCTAATTCCCAGACCCAAGGCCATGAATGCAGCCTTGCTAGAACTAGGCCTAGCCCAAGACAGAAATCCTCAGATTCCTCAGCAATACATCATTCCCATGTCACCAGAATCTCACCACAGGACAGGAGAAATGGCAGGTTGACTCAGCTTGCCCAAGAAACCCCCATATGTAGGTACCACAGACGGGGAACATGTCGGCACGGCAAATTTGGGACAAAATGTGAGTACCGTCATCCTAAGGTCTGTCGTAAACTCCTAAATCATGGGCCAAATAGAGACCAAGGATGCCAACTAGGGAAAAAATGCTCATTTCTCCACCCTAAGATGTGCGAGGACTCCATCTCCAAGCAGGAATGTTTGAATAGTAACTGTAAATTACCTCACATCAAAGGGACAAAGAGACACCAAGCCAAGCAAGATGTAAATCCAGTACTGGTATCTGCCACCGCTCAAGTGCCCCACATGGCCTCGAAGAAAGTCGACGCTGTCCAGGATACAAATTCAGTCCCTGCTTTTTTAGAATTAATGGTGGGGGTGAAAAGGACCCTCGACACGCTAACGAAAGCCATGGAGTCACAAGCGTCAATAATCAGCACACACCTAATGGGCAATCAACACAACAATGTCCCATCACATACCCAAATGTTTCCATGGCTAAATGCCATGAAATCATGCTAGAAAATGCAATGATGGGCAATATTCAAGGTCTATTCCCTAAGACAAATAAAAGCAAAATCCCCTTCATTGCTGAGCTTGCCGAAGAAAATGACCTAATGTTCATCGCCCTGACAGAGACTCATCTCAAAAGTGAGGTGAGTGATGCAGAAATAATAGTGGCAAATTACACCTCCTACAGAGCAGATCGTGAAAATAGAAGCCATGGTGGAGTCATCACATATGTAAGAAATGACCTAGCCTCAGATACAAAACCAATACTAGTCTACTCTGATACTCAAGTAGAAATGCTGGCTCTCCACATTAAGTCACTCAATGTAATTATTCTCAATTGCTATCGCCCCCCATCATGCACCCTTGAAAGTTACAATAATTCACACAGCAGAATCGACAAGCTAATCGACGATATGCCAACCCCAACACCAGACATCATCATCTGCGGAGACTTCAACTTTCCTATCATCCATTGGCCAGAAGGAAAGGTCTCAGGAGGTACCAGAGAGGAGCAAGCACAAGCCAGGCTTCTCCTTAAACTCTCTGACAAGCTTTTCCTCACACAACTGATAACCAAGCCTACCAGAGTCAATAACACACTCGACCTCCTCTTCACTAACAACCAGGATATAGTTGCCGACTACTCAGTGGAGAAGACAATATTCTCTGACCACAGCCTTGTAACTATACACACTATGTACAGGAAGGCTGGGGCTCAAGCTGAAACTGTAACTCCGCCAACAAAACCAACAAACCCATTCTCAAATTTGAACTTCTTCAGTGAAGCAATTGACTGGGTAAATCTCCAAACTTCCCTCTCCCAGACAAATTGGGACCTGATCCTCCATGACAAGGATCCAAATGCCATGCTTGACACCATCCTCAGCACCCTACTGAAGTTGTGCCAGCATCACATTCCCCAAAGGAGGAAACCTTCCAACGCTCGGCACCTCAAAATCCCGAGGGACCGAAAAATCCTAATGCAGAAAAGATCATCACTCAACAAACAGCTCAATAACACCCAAAACAAAACGAGGAAGCTTGCACTATCTACCAAGATTGCAAGCATAGAAACTCAAATTAAAGCATCCCATGAGCGTCAAAAGCAAAGAGAGGAAGATCGTGCAGTACTGAACATCAAGCGGAACCCCAAATTCTTTTACAGTTACTGCAGGCGCTTCTCAAAAATTAAGACGCAAGTGGGGCCATTAAGAACAGAAGATGGTGAAGCTGTAAACGACCCCAAAGATGTATGTCGGATCCTGCGAACACAGTACGAGAATGTCTTCAGCACACCACAGCCAGCAACTGCAATCCAGGACCCCAAAGCTTTCTTCACGGAAGACACTCCACAACCGACTCGACTAAGTGATATTGAACTGACTGAGGCAGACCTACGAAAAGCCATCAAAGAACTGAGAACGAATGCAGCTGCTGGTCCTGACGGAGTACCAGCCATACTGCTGATTAAATGCTGTGATGCCCTGATTCCTCCTATCTGCAAGCTTTGGAGACACTCAATGGACACAGGCACAATTCCATCCTCACTAAAACAGGCCATCATTACTCCAGTCTACAAGGGTGGTGAAAAGAGCCTGGCAAAGAACTATCGACCGGTAGCTCTAACATCCCACCTCATCAAGATATTTGAAAAAGTCCTGAGGAACAAGCTTGTCAACTTCCTGGAAAAAAATGGCCTTATGAACTCCAGCCAGCATGGCTTCCGGAAAGGCAGATCATGCCTTTCGAAGCTCCTGGCACATCATGACTGGCTACTCCACAGGCTTGCAGAAGGAGAAAATGTGGATGTCGTGTTTCTAGACTTTGCTAAAGCATTCGACAAGGTGGATCACGGCATCCTCCTTCACAAGATTAAGAAACTCGGCATCCAAGGCAAAATAGGTGTGTGGCTGCACAGTTTCCTCTCCGCAAGAACGCAGACTGTTGCTGTTAAGGGCCACACATCTGAAAAGTCCCACGTCATTAGTGGAGTACCCCAGGGATCAGTATTAGGACCTCTGCTCTTCCTTATACTGATAGGGGACATTGATGATGGAGTTGGTCAATCGGTTATCTCTTCCTTTGCTGACGATACGAACATAAGTCGTGTCGTCAGAAATGAAGAGGATATTCATAATCTCCAGGATGACCTCGACAAAATCTACAAATGGGCAGACGAAAACAACATGACCTTCAACGAAGAAAAGTTTGAAGCGTTACGATGTGGCCCGAAACAAACCCTCAAGGACACCACCAAACTACTCACTGCAGGCGGCCACGACATCACCCCCAAGCCACATGTGAGATGCCTAGGTGTGCAATTGTCCGACGATGCCACATTTCAACACCACATTTCTGCAGCTGTCAAGAAAGCCAAGGGAATGGCCGGATGGATCCTACGGACGTTCAACTCCAGGGAACAAGAAACAATGCTAACTCTCTGGAGGTCTATGGTACAACCCTTCCTTGACTACTGTAGTCAACTATGGTCGCCACACAAAAAGGGGTACATACGAGATCTTGAGTCCGTCCAGAGGTCCTTCACTAGAAACATTCGGGGGATGAAGGACCTTAGCTACTGCGACCGGCTCAAGAAGCTAGGGCTGTACTCTCAGCAGAGAAGGCGAGACAGGTACTGCGCAATCTATGTGTGGAAAATCCTGGAGAAGCTGGTTCCAGATCCAACTGGTAATGAACTCCAGGAAAAACAAAATGGTCGGACTGGAAGGAAGTGTGAGAGGAGATCCCTCCCAACACAGGCACCAGAACGAGTGAGATCCCTCCTCGCGTCCAGCCTAGGCCACAATGGACCAAAAAATTTCAACTCGCTGCCCAAGGAAGTGCGAGACATAGTAGGTTGCCCGGTAGACAGGTTCAAAGGGTTATTAGACAAGTTTCTAAAGACCCTCCCAGATGAACCACCAGTGTCTGGATACACTGCTAACTGCCGGGCGGCCTCAAACTCTATACCGGACCAGACGGACCTCCTTCGAAGGGACGCACGGGACGGACGCAGCGGTGGCGGACCACGACTGTGAGGACGGGACCTCTAGACGACTTCAAGTAAGATTCAAGTAAGAAAAAAGGAATCTGCTGATATAAACGTCTTCTTCTTCTTCCGTCTACTAGCAAGTTTGTCTTGCTCTTTAAGATCAGAATATGTGGTTCGGGAAGTAATGCCTTAACAACGGCACCTCCCTGAGAAGTTCTTGTAATTTTACATCCAAAGGTGCATTTTCAAGCTCAAGACTGAATGAATCAGTGAATGTTGGTGTATCGCTGAAAAGGGAGGGAATTGAGTGGAAGCTACCTATACTGCTGTTTGCGGATGATACAGTTCTGATGAGTGATAATGAATGGGAGTTGCAGGGTCTGGTAAATAAGTTTGGAACAGTGTGCGAAAAACGGAATTTGAAGGTAAATGCGGGGAAGAGCAAGGTTATGGTCTTCAAAAGTGGTGAAGTCACAGAGTGTGAGGTGAAGCTGAACGGTCAGGCTATGGAGATCGTCAACTCTTTTAACCTCTGAAGTGCGCATGGGGGTAATTGGAAACGTCCCCCTGTGCTGACGTATTTGAGGTGTTTCCGTCACTAAAATATTCATTGTACCATTAATAGCATTAATACTTATCCATATGCGCCTATTATGGGTTGATTATAAAGGTATTAACCTGAAACAACAATAAAACGAGTGAAAACAGCGTTTGGATGGTCAAAATATAGCCCGCGAGTTGTATAATGTATGGGTGAGGCAACCTGCTTTCCCGCCAATTTCCCCCAAAGCCACTGAGACACAGTCGATCGATACTCTCTCTCTCTCTCTTGCACTCGCTTGCCATCAGTGATGACAACACCCTGCTTGCAACTCGCTAATGTTAGCACGAAAATATACCTCAGAATAAGGGAATAACAGGGAAAATAGGTGATAACTGAAGGAGAGGAGGAAAGTGGGGAAGGAGGGGAGGTAGAGGACTGAGATTTTGCATGGCCCAGGGGCCAAAAAAAAATAAAAAAAATAAAAAAATAAAAAAAAATATTTTGTTTTTTCGATGTCAAAAGTTGATTTTTTTTTCTCACTCACTCATAAGAGTCTCCCCGCAGTCCGCCGGGGGAACTCTTAAGAGTCTCCCCGCAGTTCCCGGGTTAAGTATCTGGGCAGTGTGTTGAGTAAAGATGGGACTATGGATGAAGAAGTGCGGGAGAGGGTACAACAGGGGAAGAGGGTTGTGGGAACGCTGAAAGCAGTAACAAGAAATAGGGTGGTCAGTATGGAAGTGAAGAAGTCCTTGCATGACAGTGTGGTAATCCCGACACTGACTTACGGAAGCGAAGCATGGACGATGGTTGAGATACTCAGACCAAGAGTGAGAGCAGTGGAAATGAATTACTTAAGAAGTGCGTGCGGAGTTACATGGAGGGATAGACAGACTAATGAGGAAGTAAGAAGGAGGTGTGGTATGGAGGTAGATGTGCTGGAAAGTGTGAAAAGGAACAACTTGAGATGGTTCGGCCATATGGAACATATGGAAAGCGAGAGAATGACTAAGAGGGTGTACGAGAGCGAGGTGGAGGGACAGAGAGGGAGAGGTAGACCGAATGAGAGGTGGAAGGATGGAGTAAGGAAGTACATGAACGAAGGCGGTGCTGGTTGGGGGGAGGGGTGTCGACTGACTGGGGACAGAGGTGCATGGGGGCGGTTCGTTTGTGGCCACCCCTTCGGGGATCACGGCGTCAGGCAATAGATAGATAGATAGATAAATAGGGGGGAAAGCGTGTCCGTTACTGGAAAAAGTCTGTTACTGGAAAATCCCCTCCAGACTTCTGTTTTTGCCCAAATATGCCAAAATAATAAAGATTTTAAACTTTCTATATATAAGTTTAACCTAATTAGATAGAAGAGAATAAACAATTCAATGATAGGTACAAATAAAGTTGTTTTTCTTAATATGTGCCCACCACCTAACGGACAAATTTTCCAGTAAGGGACAAATGTCCGTTACTGGAAAATTTGTCCGGCTACGGACGGAGTCCGTTAAATCCAAAATTCGTTGTATCGAGGTCCGATAAATCAAGGGTCGACTGTATATATATATATATATATAAAGAAGAGCAATACCAAAGTGTAAAGGAACATCTTTAATTTAATTTAATTTAAAAAGATGATATCCCTTGCATTTTGCAATCCTCAGTTGTTTACTTGTTCAAGTGCAGTAGCTGTAGTGCTACCTATATTGGTCAAACAAAGTGCCAATTAGCAACGAGGATTGCCGAACACAGGGGTCGATCATACCGCACAAACTTTCCCATTTCAAAACCTTCATGTTCGGCTATCAGAAATCATAGTGAATCTTCAGGCCATACTATAAATAGTCAAAAAAATTCCATATTCACTACATCAGACAACATGTCCAGGGATGGCAATGGGCTGATCTATCAGAGTGAGAACTGAGTGATCTCTGCCATACCCATAGCTTACTCTGACTGTTCCTTTTACTTATATATTTTCTAGATCTCAAGTGACGGCGTCTCTTCCATGGATTGACCTCCCAATCTACCAAGATTGGAAGCTAAAGCGTCACATTATTCCTTTGCCCCTCAACTTTCTCTTCATAATTGCTGAGGGGCACAGGGCCCTGGGTGGGGCTTTGGTTTCCCGGGCGTTTACGCACCCTCTCAGCTCCCCGCCATGGAGTGGCTTCGGTCACCCAGGATTTATTGTGGTCGGCAGGGAGGGTTCTGTGGGGGCGCTCGTTTATGGCCTTGGCCTTACTCGGGGCCTTGGGGCTGTTCGGCCAGGCAGCTTGGGGAACAACAACAACAACAACAACATGTCCAGGGTAACAGCTGAGTCTCTCACCCACCATCACCAACCATCCCTAGGCACCCACGAGTCCTCCTCTCCTTTACTTTGTTTTTAGTTATAGCTTGTATGTGGACGACTTCGCAATATATTATACTTCTCCCAGTGTGACTCACATACAACGGCGTCTCAACATTGCTCTAAAATCCATCCACTCTTGGGCATCCACTGCTGGTTTTCAATTTTCTGCTGAAAAGACTAACGCCGTTGTATTCTATAGAAATGTTCGACATTTACGTAACCAGTCCATTACTCTCACCATGGGACATTCTAATATTCAGATCCTTCCACATACCAGGTTCCTTGGTTTAATCTTTGATACTCACCTCAATTGGAAGAGTCACATTGCCTGCTTAAAGGCACGTTGCCTCCAGAGAATGAATGTTCTGAAAACAGTCGCACGAGTCCATTGGGGCGCAGATCGCGCTACGCTTTTACTGTTCTACAGAGCTACCATCCTCTCAGCCCTAGATTATGGTAGCCCTGTCTATGGCACGGCCTCTGCTTCCACATTAGGAACCCTCGACAGTGTACACCATTTGGGCATCCGCATTAGCTCGGGGGCATTCCGTTCCTCTCGTGTCTCCAATATCCTATGTGAGGCTGGGACCTTACCTCTAGCCTATCACCGTCGATTAGTCCTCATGCGTACGGCTGTTCGCCTCCGTCATGACCCAACTCTACTAGAACTATTCCATTCCACAGATAACTATCGTTCAACCATTCCAGTGCCATTCCCACTATTGTCTCGCCAATTGCTCTCCACTTACAGTATCACCGTTCCTCCCATAACTCCCCCTCCTAGTCACATCACTCCGTGGACCCTAAAACACCCTACAGTTTGCTTTCACTTAGCAGATCAACTTGATGCCCAAGCCCCATCTCAACGTCGACATCTCGCTTTACAACATCTTGATGATCACATCCCGGCTGTTTTCATTTACACCGATGGCTCGAAAACTGCGGATGCCGTGGGTTGCGCTGCAGTCTCAGACTATGGCTTGTCTCAAAGTACCTTACACCATCACTCCACGGTTTTCACTGCTGAATTATGGGCTATTCAAGGTGCTTTAAGCACCATCTCTTCATTGTCGAGGAACTCTCCACGGGTCGTTATCTGTAGTGACTCAAAGAGTGCACTGCAAGCCTTGTGTGTATTTGCCCCCAAGGACCCATTGGTCAAGACTATCATCCACACAATACACAAATTACAGTGCGCTAATCGTTCCATCACACTGTGCTGGATCCCCGCGCATGTAGGAATTCCCGGGAATGAGCGTGCAGACTTCCTCGCTAAGCAAGCGTGTCATGGTACACCCTCTACTACTTTGCTGCGTTCGGAGGATATGCTCCCTGTCCTCCGTCGCCATGTTTATGACGCTTGGCGAGTTGAGTGGAGAGCGCAACCATTAACTGGCCACCTTCGTTCCATTAAGGATGACATACACTTGTGGCCCTCTTCAATTAATGGTTCACGTGCAGACCAAACCCTATTAACTAGATTACGTTTAGGCCACACGCGCCTCACACATGGTTACCTGATGTCCACCCCTCGTGGTCCACCACCTGAATGCCAACATTGCCATACATCATTGACTGTTTTTCACTTTCTTTGTATTTGTCCCGTCTATGCATCTGAAAGACGTAGATTCTTGCTGAACACCTCATTACATGGCATCCTCTCTGACTCAGACTCTTTCAATTTCACCCCTATTCGTCACTTCCTGAGAGCGATAAATTTATACAATGACATATAACTGCTGACATATACGTGACTTTAAACTCTGTACCACCTCCTCCACCACTAGCCTTGAGAGGGCCTAGGCCCAGTGGGCTAGTATAAAATAAAAGCATCGTCAACAACAACTTTGTTTTTAGTAATTGGTATGTTGTTCACTAAAATGTAGCTTCTCTATATATTTGTTTATTTTTATTTTTTTTATCCATATACGGGTGGATGGGACTCGTCAGCCTTGGTTGGTAACCTGTCTAGGGGAGTAAATCCTGATACAAATCCGTACTGCTTACCTAAGGGTAAGGCAGGTTAGTGGATGGATTAGCCGAACACCACTGTAGAAAAATAGTGCTAACAAGATACACAGAGGGCCTCGGAGTCGGACGGATCCTAAATTGAGTGGTCAATCCTGTAAGTCCTTCACTAAACTGGCTCGGCTTGTCCCTCTCAC
>JBAKBP010012441.1:0-10000 GCA_037953745.1 Lithodes maja
GATAGTATATAACCCATTATACCACATTAACCGTCTGTGTACACTGTGATGACATAGTATATAACCCATTATACCACATAAACAGTCTGGTGTACACTGTGATGACATAGTATATAACCCATTATACCACATTAACAGTCTGTGTACACTGTGATGACATAGTATCTAACCCATTATACCAACATTAACAGTCTGTGTACACTGTGATGACATAGTATCTAACCCATTATACCACATTAACAGTCTGTGTACACTGTGATGACATAGTATCTAACCCATTATACCACATTAACAGTCTGTGTACACTGTGATGACATAGTATCTAACCCACTATACCACATTAACTGTCTGTGTACTACTGTGATGACATAGTATATAACCCATTATACCACATTAACCGTCTGTGTACACTGTGATGACATAGTATATAACCCATTATACCACATTAACCGTCTGTGTACACTGTGATGACATAGTATATAACCCATTATACCACATTAACAGTCTGTGTACACTGTGATGACAGAGTATATAACCCATTATACCACATTAACAGTCTGTGTACACTGTGATGACGTAGTATATAACCCATTATACCACAATAACAGTCTGTGTACACTGTGATGACATAGTATCTAACCCATTTTACCACATTAACAGTCTGTGTAACACTGTGATGACATAGTATCTAACCCATTATACCACATTAACAGTCTGTGTACACTGTGATGACATAGTATATAACCATTATACCACATTAACCGTCTGTGTACACTGTGATGACATAGTATATAAACCCATTATACCACATTAACCGTCTGTGTACACTGTGATGACATAGTATATAACCCATTATACCACATTACCAGTCTGGTGTACACTGTGATGACATAGTATATAACCCATTATACCACATTAACAGTCTGTGTACACTGTGATGACATAGTATCTAACCCATTATACCACATTGAACAGTCTGTGTACACTGTGATGACATAGAATCTAACCCATTATACCACATTAACAGTCTGTGTACACTGTGATGACATAGTATCTAACCCATTATACCACATTAACCGTCTGTGTACACTGTGATGACATAGTATCTAACCCATTATACCACATTAACCATCTGTGTACACTGTGATGACATAGTATATAACCCATTATACCACATTAACAATCTGTGTACACTGTTTAACATAGTATATAACCCATTATACCACATTAACCGTCTGTTGTACACTGTGATGACATAGAATCTAACCCATTATACCACATTAACAGTCTGTGTACACTGTGATGACATAGTATCTAACCCATTATACCACATTAACAGTCTGTGTACACTGTGATGACATAGTATCTAACCCATTATACCACATTAACAGTCTGTGTACACTGTGATGACATAGTACCTAACCCATTATACCACATTAACTGTCTGTGTACACTGTGATAACATATTATATAACCCATTATACCACATTAACCGTCTGTGTACACTGTGATGGCATAGTATATAACCCATTATACCACATTAACCGTCTGTGTAACACTGTGATCGACATAGTATATAACCCATTATACCACATTAACAGTCTGTGTACACTGTGATGACATAGTATATAACCCATTATACCACATTAACAGTCTGTGTACACTGTGATGACATAGTATATAACCCAGTATACCACATTAACAGTCTGTGTACACTGTGATGACATAGTATCTAACCCATTATACCACATTAACAGTCTGTGTACACTGTGATGACATAGTATCTAACCCATTATACCACATTAACAGTCTGTGTACACTGTGATGACATAGTATCTAACCCATTATACCACATTACCAGTCTGTGTACACTGTGATGACATAGTATCTAACCCATTATACCACATTAACCGTCTGTGTACACTGTGATGCCATAGTATCTAACCCATTATACCACATTAACAGTCTGTGTACACTGTGATGACATAGTATCTAGTCCATTATACCACATTAACAGGCTGTGTACACTGTGATGACATAATATCTAACCCATTATACCACATTAACAGTCTGTGTACACTGTGATGACATAGTATATAACCCATTATACCACATTAACAGTCTGTGTACACTGTGATGACATAGTATCTAACCCATTATACCACATTAACCGTCTGTGTACACTGTGATGACATAGTATCTAACCCATTATACACATAAACCATCTGTGTACACTGTGATGACATAGTATCTAACCCATATATACCACATTAACCGTCTGTGTACACTGTGATGACATAATATTCTAACCCATTATACCACATTAACAGTCTGTGTACACTGTGATGACATAGTATATAACCCATTATACCACATTAACAGTCTGTGTACACTGTGATGACATAGTATCTAACCATTATTCCACATTAACAGTCTGTGTACACTGTGATGACATAGTATCTAACCCATTATACCACATTAACAGTCTGTGTACACTGTGATGACATAGTATCTAACCCATTATACCACATTAACCGTCTGTGTACACTGTGATGACATAGTATCTAACCCATTATACCACATTAACAGTCTGTGTACACTGTGATGACATAGTATCTAACCCATTATACCACATTAACAGTCTGTGTACACTGTGATGACATAGGATCTAACCCATTATACCACATTTACCGTCTGTGTACACTGTGATGACATAGTATCTAACCCATTATACCACATTAACCGTCTGTGTACACTGTGATGACATAGTATCTAACCCATTATACCACATTAACCGTCTGTGTACACTGTGATGACATAGTATCTAACCCATTATACCACATTAACCGTCTGTGTACACTGTGATGACATAGTATCTAACCTAGTATACCACATTAACAGTCTGTGTACACTGTGATGACATAGTATATAACCCATTATACCACATTAACAGTCTGTGTACACTGTGATGACATAGTATATAACCCATTATACCACATTAACCCTTCCTCCCCGGGCTGTCTTAGCTAATGACGGTCGCCCCTACCCGGGCGATTTGGCCGAAAAACGTCTAGGCCTAGGCTACCGTATTTATGTTTATTTTCACTGCTAGAACTTTCCCACTCATCTATAATCGTAGTGCGGTTTTCAATCTGTATTTTGGCATTTAGTAGAGCTCTGTAAGTCAACTGGTTCAGTTGTGATGACGATTTCAGTGGAGCCAATATTGCAGAGATGTTGCCAATATGGGGGCATTTTAGACACTAATTTCGTCATGACGTCAGAACAATAACATTGAGGAGTCTTCTCCTTCTTGTTTTGGGAGGTGCGGTGACGAACGCTTGGGTTTGTTGACATAGGTCGTACGTACGGCGTTCGGACCAAGCTTAATTAGGCTATTAAGCTCATGCCTTAGATAAGGCATACAGGGTAGCTGCCCTTCTTTCGTGCTGTCCTTACCAAAGGCAGCCCGGGTAGGAAGGGTTAACCGTCTGTGTACACTGTGATGACATAGTATCTAACCCATTATACCACATTAACCGTCTGTGTACACTGTGATGACATAGTATCTAACCCATTATACCACATTAACAGTCTGTGTACACTGGTATAACATAGTATCTAACCCATTATACCACATTAACAGTCTGTGTACACTGGTATAACATAGTATATAACCCATTATACCACATTAACAGTCTGTGTACACTGTGATGACATAGTATCTAACCCATTATACCACATTAACCGTCTGTGTACACTGTGATGACATAGTATCTAACCCATTATACCACATTAACCGTCTGTGTACACTGTGATGACAGTGTCGGTTGAATTGCGCGTTATATGCAAGAGCTGGCGACAATGCAGCTCTTGTATCATATACCAGTTCACTCACATTCTTCTGACCTCGTTCATGAAATGCTATGTCATCTCCAAATTCCTTGATCAGAATTTCCTTCACGAAACTGGACTTTGCCGTGGAATAGTAACCATAAATTGAAGTAATGCCTTTGTAATCCTTTACAAGACCTTGCTCCTAATTTCATGATCTTCAAAGATAACTTGACGGACATGATGAAAGAAGATATTTTGGGCCTCTCGAAGATTAACATGTTGCAGATGCTCTGTTTTTTCATCAGGAAAAGACTCCTTCAGAGGGTTGCTGCCATAATTGCGCCAACATTCACGATGATAACAAATTTTCAATCCAAACGCTGTTCGACTGTCTGGGATAGATTCAAGTAGGGTATTCAATCTTTCTCTTATAGGCTCATCTGACAGACAAACTGTATGCAACTTGAACCGGTTCCATGCGTCTACTGTTGACAGTAGCAAAAGTTTGGACTTGCCAGGATTACTGTTTTTTGTGGTCCTTTCATACACCACACACACAGATTCTTATCATGAACCACTCCAGTACTAAAACGAAGCATTTTAGGCACATTTCCTGGGAGTTGTTGACTTGAAGTTGATGCTTGAACTTCTTCCTGTTCAGATTTCCGTTTACGATTCTATGCTTGCTGAATATAGCGATTACTACTGATCTGGGTGTAACATTTACTATGCATGTACAGGCCTTTAGGCCCCTTGTCCCACTCCACTGCTGCATAGGCATGCTGAAATTTATCAAGTTCCTTCCACCGAAAACACTTGCTCCTTAGATTCTCCCACTTTGTATCAGATGTCTTGTCCGTACTATCATCAGCTATACAGGGATGTTGACATAATATGCATTTTAATCCAGGTCCTGGGTCAGGCACATCACTAACTCCTCTACGTTCCATGCTTATGATTCTTCACGCCAAATTCGATGCAACAAACCTGAAAAAGAAGGAATTGATCAGTCAACATTCTTGGTTTACATTTTAAATTATATATTATATTATTTGAGTAAGTTTCAGAGGATCCGTGACCGTGTTTAGGATACCAAAGTTTCTCAGTGGATTTAACAACATCATATTTGTCTTAGATGTTGAGGTTAATGGGACTCTAAATCATGAATTATGCCATCCCATTGATTTTCTTAATTATTTTCTTATTTTCTTAATTATTTGGTAATTAGTTATTAATTATTTTTTAATTATGCCATCCCATTGGTTTTCTGACACCAAAATTAGTGGGAATAGACACCAAAATTGTAATTTTTGGCCATTCACTTCAAGAAATAGAACTTTATCAATTTTTTAAGATGACGGCGGCGGCCATTTTGAAAAACGTCTAAAATAACAACTTTCCCGTCATTTTGGTGAGGTGTATGGGGGGGGGGGGGGGGCCTTTTTTTTTTTAGCATCAGTTGCCCTTGTTAAATTCACTGAGAAACTTTGGTATCCTAAACACGGTCACGGAAGCTCTGAAAATTACTCTACTATATTGTTAGGTAAGCTAATAATATATATAGTGTCACTTTCACTTGTTCATATTGTTACGAAGGCACTTATTATTACTTATGTGTGTCTCTTTCACTTATACTTAGTTTAATTATTATTATAGTGTCACTTTCACTCGACTATGATAATTGATAGTGTCATTTTCACTTTTATGTATTGTTAGGTAAGCTAATAATATATACAGTATAGTGTCACTTTCACTTGTTCATATTGTTATGAAGGAACTTATTATTACTTATGTGTGTCTCTTTCACTTATACTTAGTTTTATTATTATTATAGTTTCACTTTCACTGGACTATGATAATTGATAGTGTCACTTTCAATGTTATTGTCACGGGCACTTCAAAAATTGTTGGAGAGTGTGAAACTCATTGAAACACCGTCCAGCACACAGTGCTACTTCACACTCGAGGCATTCTCATGTGATTTTGCTCACTTTGCGGGGTCTGCGAGTTGTGTGGCTGCACACATGGCACCTCTTCTGACTCCTAACTGTACTACCTGGTGCTTTGAAAGGAAGAGGGTGGAGCTGGTGCCTCCTGAAGAAGTCGGCACACCCCGTTCTGTCCAGCTGGCCTGGTCCTTGTAGTGGTCTCCCAGATTCCGCATGCTTAGCCAGGAGCTCAAGTATCACCTGCTTGTGGAACTTCCGCAGGGACTTGTACTTCTTGGCTCCTGGAGTCCTCAGACGGCAGATGTTGTAGGCATGGAGGACCGACATATCTACCGTATGCAGGATAAACTTCTTGTACCACCTGCAAGATGTTCGCAGGCAGTCGATGAAGCCCATCTGCATGTCGGACTGGTCAACGAGGCGCATGTTGAAGTTGTAATCCAGGACAGCAGCTGGTTTCTGGACGGGGTTCTTGGTTCTTCGGTCCACCTTCCCTGTGGCGACCATCTCGGCCTTGTGGCATGTGCTGAGGAGGTTGACCTTCCGCTGGTCATGCCAGTGGATGGAGAGGATGGGGCCACTCTTTTTATGGAAGATGTCCGTCTTCTTCGTCTTGGTTGGGTAGCCTGGCATGCCCTTCCTCTTGGCCTTGACTGTGCCGACAGTTCCGGTCTTGCAGTCATGGAGGTACTTGGTCAGGATAGGCGACCTGTAGTAATTATCGGTGTAGAGGATGTGGTATCACATGTTAGTATACTGTATATATAAGTATCACATGTTAGTATACTGTATATATAAGTATCATCTACGGTAAATGTAAATAATTATCAAGATACGTCATTATAATCAATAATCTACGGTAAATAAATATCAATATACAACATTAGGTCTACTATCAATTGCAATATACGGTAAAAGAAAGGTAAATACAATTAAATAATACCGTACACCATTACTATCAATTGATAATAATCTATGGTACCGGTAATACATCTCCCAGACTCGCTCTTTTCATTTGTCATTCCCTCCCTCGCTCCCCCTCTTTCTCCAGCCGCCGATGCCTCCTCCTCCTCCACCACCACCTCCTCCTCCCTCCCTCCCCACATATTTGCTTTAACCCTTACAGTACCGCAACGTATTTTGTTTTTATTTTAGCTGCATTTAGACGATTATGTGAAGCTTATTTGACGGTTTTATTCAGCTTAGGAAGGATGTCTACCCATTAAATTATATAATATCTCAATTAATCCTTTAACCCGTGGAGCCCCGGCTAGTTTTGTAATGTTTGCGCACCAGAACCCGGCCGGTTTTCAAAAAATGGTTTTATTCCAGAAACAATAGCGAATGGGTTAGGAATGAAGGAAAAACCACGAAAAGCTCAAAAAGCTTAAAAAATGGTCCTACAGAGCCCCCGAAAACGGATTTTATAAGAGTAAAAAATTGAAGGCAATTATCCCAAAAAACCAGGTTATTGCGCGCTCGCGCGCACGCACGTGGACTTTGAGAGTTTTCAACCATCGGCACGGTTGCGTGGGATACGTACACAGTTCCCATACAAATCTGAGCCCTCTTGCGTGGCTACACCTGAGGTTACGGTCGGCGCAATTAGGGGTAATTAGGGTGACACGCCAGGCGCGTCTCTGGGGCTGTGCGTTACATACATCGCCGACGCGCCAGGCGCGTCGCTGGGGCTGTACGGGTTAAGCTACCATACCGGTATATCCTTTTATGGTAGCTAAAAGAATTAATCGAGATATTCTAGTCATTGAACGGGTAGACATCCTTCCTAAGCTGAATAAAACCGTTAAATGGTTGCCATTATGTCAAACCAAAGCCGAGTCCATTATTTTGTAGTTATTATTGTACTGTAGCCTATATGTATATTGTATAATTATTGATAAATTGATGGTTCATAGTTCAAAATATGTCATTGGGAAGTGATAAAATGGCCAAAGCAATGCTAATTTATGTTGGTTCTCTTGCATTTCTTGACATACTTGTGATAAAATGACCAAAATAATGCTATTTTAGGTTAGTTTTCTTGAAGGACGGGACATATTCTTTCAAACATTCAAACAAAATTGCTCCGGTTTGATTCATTGATAATACCACCGGTACTAAATGGGTTAACATCGAAACTTACTGATAACACTTAGATAACTATATAACCCTTTGAGTACCAGCGACGTGTGCTATATTATATTCTAGCTATGTTTAGACCATATTATGCAGCTTAGGAAGGATCTGTGGTAGTTAAAATGGTTGGTGGAGATAGTTTAAAGCCTTCTTATTGCCAGAGGTCCTTCCTAAACTGTATAAAATCGTCTAATAATTGCCAGAATATGATCAAAAGGACGTCCGTGGTACTGTACGGGATAATAATATCACCACGTCCGGGTACAGCAACTAGAGGTAAGGGTTTTAAGGCGAATCTTATAGGTTAACCCTTTCTGTACCGGAGACGTCTTTTAACTTTATTCTGGCTATTATATTATTACACGATTTTTAGTCAGTTTCAAAAGGACCTCCAGCAATTAACAGGTTCGGAATGATCTCAATTTTTACGTTTAAGTTGAGGGACCCGCAGAGGACCGCTCTCGGGCGGCATGATATGCGGGGTCCTGCTTTTAGGACTAATGGTTAGGGACAGGATCAGGATTAGGGATGTAATGTTTGGTGATCCTAGTTCTAAATGAATCAAGGGTAGGGATTATTAACTACATGAGATGTGAGGTGATTCCACTCTTGGATGCTGCGGGGGAAAAATTATTGAGTAAATATGTCCGTGCTTGTCTGATACGTGTGGTATTTTAGGTTGTGGCTGCGTCTTGTAAATCGTATACTTGTAGGGTGTAAATATATATCTTTGTCTATGTCTACTAAGTTGTTAGTGACTTTATATAACATCTGTTGTCTCTGCATTTGTCTTCTTGTTGCAAGTGGGTCAAGTTTAATGTCTTGTTTGAGCAAAGTGACAGATGTAGTGTGTCTGTAATCACGTCTGATCCATCTTGCAGCTTTGTTTTTTGTATGGCCTCTAGTTTATTTATATTGTTGTGAGTGTATGGATCCCAGATGGTGCCGCAGTATTCTAAGTGTGGCCGAACAAGTTTTTTAAATGCTAGAATTTTAATGTTTGCGTTGCACTTGGTGAGATTCCTACGCAGGAAGCCCAGGGCCTTATTAGTCTTTGCTCTGACGCTGCTAACGTGAGTGGTCCACCTCATGTCCGCTGAGATGTGGACCCCTAAATATTTGTGGGAGGGAACAGTATCCACAAAAGTGCTATGGAGTTTGTAGGAGAATGGGATGATTTTGTTTGAACGGGTGAAACGGATATGGTGACATTTGTCCGGTCTAAATGTCATCTGCCACTTGGCTTCCCACTCTTCAAGCGCAGTAAGTCGTCCTGTAGTCTAAGGCAATCGTCCCTATTAGTAATTGGTCTATAAACTAAGCTACATCTGCAAAAAGTCTAGTAGTAGAAGTAAGCAGACCCTTCTAAAAACTACACAAAATCGTCTAAATATAGCTAGAATAAAAATAAAAAGACGTCGCCGGTATGGAAGGTGTTAATTTTGTCTTAGTAACCCATAACTCCACACACAACCTCAGCTCTCAACCGTGAGTAGCGCTCTGCGGGTCTCAGAGCTTAAGGGGAGATGGGTCGTTTTTCTGGTCCCCCTTCTTCCTCATGTTTAGCCCCATTAGTTTTCAGATTTTGAGATGTTTGCCCCATTAGTTTGTCGATTCTAAGACCTTTCGCCTCATTTCTTTGTCAATATTTAGATCTTTCATGCTAGTTAGGTGTAAACAAAATCCTGGCGAACGATAGTGAGCCTGTAACTATGAAAGAACCGGCCTTTGGCCGGAACATTTGTCTATCGAAAAATGTACAAATTAATCTAGAAGGGGGATCTGATGGATATATTTTTTAAAGTTTGATGGAGGTCTAGGGAGGAAACTAGAAAAATAATGAATACATGAACAAATCGACCAAAAAGTGAACCATCCCTCCTTTAAGTTCGGGGTTCCTAATCCTACTGCATTATCTTTCCATTGACCCTTAACCCCTTCTGTACCGGCGACGTTTTTAAAATTGAATTCTTGATATTTTTAGACGATTTTGTGCAGTATAAGAAAGTTCCAAGGTAGTACAATTGGTTAAGTGAGATAGATCGAAGCCTGTTAGTTACTTTTTTAACCCTCTCCGA